>JAQGCC010002136.1:0-19710 GCA_034698905.1 Xestoiulus laeticollis | reverse complement strand
TGGGTTAGGCAGCGCCGCAGGCCGGCGTCTCCTATGATATCCCTAGCGTGGCGGTGAATTAACCGAGTAGAACCAAATTGTGTTTTTGGGAACACCGGGTTACGGACTAAAGTGTTACTACTGAAAAGTTTAATTTGTGGGGGAAAAAATCCTAGATGCTCCAATTGAAATCTTGAAGTCAATTGATTTTGGAACAATATCTAAATTGAAATATTTTGAGATTTAAATGCACATGCTTAAAAAGCCAAAATACATGATGGCATCAATGCATCTTGAGCATTTGCTCAGTTCAAACTTTGGCCTTGGCATGGACAAGCTACTGTAAATTCTTAGTCCAATTGTAACAAGAGGAAATTAAAATAAGCCTATTCCAGACACCTATGCAACTAGTCTCAACTATTACACAAAACCGGGTTGGTAATGCGCCTTTCACATAATGTTACTTACCAGGTGTGAACCTGACACCGAACCACACACTCATGGGCATGACGCCATGATGGATGACGTGCAAAGTTGACACTTGGTTAAATTTCTTTCGCAGTACAAAAAATACCTAGAAGAAAAGAGATGAGTTTATATGAATGTCTTAACAGCAACAACCATTCTTTTCCTAATTGGACATTTTGCACTAAGTGTAATGGTAATATTTCCAATTTGGGTTTCAGTGAAAAAATGGTAAAATCTATCAACATCAGTGAATAGAACACATTAGACTTCCTATTTTACAGCATTAACAGAATTTTAATAACTATAATATTTTTAGAAAAAAAGAGGGATGGCGGTAACTTTTGGTTCAACCTGTATATTAGATTGCAATTTTTTGTTATTAATTCTATACTTAAATAAGGAATTCAGTAGGCCCTTTATTGACCGACTTCTTCGAACCAACAACATTAATCAAATTCACACTTCTTCGATATTTCAGTAAGATGTGTTAAGAGGAGGTCAAGGTATTTAGAAATAATCCCCACCCAACTTTTCATTTTATTTCTTGTTAACTCGAAATTTACATCTTTTAGTCGCGTGTTTCAATGCATGGTACACAGAATTTAAGGGGTCATTTCCTGTTAAGAATACAAGGTGTTGGAATATTCGTGTGGGTTCGTTTATATTGTTTCGTGGGAAATGTATTTGTTCTTATAACAAGCTTGTTTTTACTTGAGTAATTTTATTGTAAGGGTCATTAGGAATGTCTTTTCTCGATTCTTCATTTCGGCCACTTGCGAGGACATTGACCGCTAAAATTTCTTATAGCCGTTATAATGATCAGATACAGATTTAACCTACTCTCAAGAAGCTTCAAAACGTTTAAATGACAAAAAAATTTGTCCCAAATAAAATGAAGGTAATTTTGTCAACAAAAAAACCACTTAAGAATTTTTACGACCAAACTACATCCTACACAAACTATTTTTTTAACACAATTTTGGACACACGTGTTCAGTTTGGAGGAATTTCAGTGAATTTTTTCTCACAGTCAATAATAAGAGCATCTGTGTAAAATTCTTTCATGAGATGATATTTATTAACAGTAGGTCTATTAGTATTCTGGTGGAAGGTAAAGGATCTCATTACATTGGCGCTTAGATAGGTCAATAGAACAATTTCTTATTTTAGAACTTAACGAATGAAAAAAAAATCACAAATTACAAAAACACCTATTTCCACCCTGAATTAATTTTAATATTGTCTTTGGTTTTGGCAACTTTAAACATAGTAATGTGCAAATTAGGATACCAATTATATAGTTTACAACTGTGTTTCAGTCATGTGATTCCCAAATGCAGGTATAGGGTTGAACGTGCAATCTGGTGCAGTGACTGACTGATAAGTGTTTTTGCATGTTGTTGACTCTTATTTATTTGTTGATAAAGAAAAAAAAAAATTGACTCACTGTGTCTGCCAACTCGACGAATTTCGAAATATAATACCAATAGCAAGCACGGGCCATCTAAAATTGTCGGAGGAAAAAAAGATAATGTATACAATAAATTTAAACATATTGCTGATAAGAGAAACAAACAATATTGGCAAACTAAATGGATATTCCCATTTCAAACTAAAGAATAGTCTGAAGTGAGTAGTATGAAAAGCCCTGTTTCTAATTAATGGGGGGATTGGGAAGGTCTGGTGTAAGTAGAATGCTAAATTACATTTCTCAACCGATAATATATCAGGTTAAAGTCTGAAGACATGTTCCTTGCATCTTCCATGTCAACGCATTCTTGTGCAATACTTTGGCTTCACTTCCCAACATATTTTTGGAAGGAACTGTCTTGTATACAGTCCTGCAATAAACCTAGACAGTCATTCTTTGTTGACTTTGATGTATCAACTCTTACATCAGTTTACTATCATTTCATTGTTGGACAGCGTTGTCCTCATGTCAACCAGATAGCAGATTTCAAGAGAAAAAGGTGCTTGCTGTATGGGTGTTTAAACGACCTATCAAAAGTGCCACTTAAAAATGAAGATCATTTAGGGGACATTTAGCCAGTGTGCGACAAATTGTGCAACGTACACACTAAAGGCGAAACTTGAAGAGTTTTGATACGTTCCAAGAGCACTTGTTTTCAGTTTTGACATGCAGTCATTGCTGTTGAAGCGGTTACATTTAATTGAAATTAAGTGACCACTTCTACTGCATGCAAATGTCTATGTTTTATTATATTAGCATTAGGAGGGGGGCCTAGTTGGACATTTCTGTATGAAAAATGCTTTGTCATGTCGCGTCAGTTTGCAAGTTACACTACTTGAAGTTGGGAACTTCTTGGTACATGTAACCAAGTAGTCTGTCCAACGATTGAGTGGTTTAGACCGAGAGATGTGAAACACAAACAGTAATTTAATAAAAAAGGAATCAAGTATGGCATTGATAATTTCTGATATAATCGTGACGTCATCGTCGCTATAAATGGCTTATCAAAGCATAACATGGGATCATCAACAGTGCCTCTTGTTCATGGGTGGGTGTGTGGGAGTGCAAGAAGGCACACCTCTCCAAAATGCTATGTTAAATGTCGTTCTTATCATGCCAACATGTTTCATAGTTCACTATATGGCGGAAGTAATATTTGCCAGTCCATAGGTAGGATGCCCACCAAGATGGTGAGCATGTGATGGTATGGCGACTATGTGGCATATGCTGTAAAGTCGCCATATCACCACATATTCATCATCATGGGGGGGGACACACTGCCTAACACTTGATTTTGGTTACATTTGATATTGATTTGACTAATGATTAATGCTCTTAAAAACACTAAGGTGCGAAAATCTAAAAAAATGTATCAGTTAATAAAAATGTGATTTTCTAATGTGCAACAAAATGTAACTGCAAGTCATGCATGATGTCGTTATTACAAGTTTTATTGTAAGACAAAATGCTGCTGTTATAAGTCTGTTGACTTAATCAAACTTGCATCATGCAAACTAATGAAAATGTTTACATCGTGTTTGTCAAATGTTAATTTGAATGAAGCAATGTTAGATCTAATATACGATAATATGTTGGCCATTACTGTCACCACTAATTGAAAGTTGAATCGCAAATTTAGCAAGATAACAGTTAATGACACGCAAAAATTGGGCAACCATTCTTATTAAAATGTGAATACGAACACAAAAATACCCGGAAAATATGATGAGAGTGCACGAACTTATAGTGGCTTTTCATAAAAAGTGCATTCGTGATGCTAAAATGCATTCACTTTATATAAGAAGACTTTAAGAGAAACATTGCGTTTTAGTGGCATGACTGCTATTTTATCGCACTTCTTCAATTTTTAAACTTAAATACCAGTAATAAAAACGGTTTTAGAATTAGATTTTAATTGCATTCTTTTAAAATAATTCTCTTACACTCTTGATTGGTAGCTTGCTTTCTGCCCAAAAATTCAACCCACCATCAATATAATTGTAGGAGACGTTTGTTGTTGCGTCACCTTGTATTAAACGCTATTTCTAAACAGTTGGACGCCAGTTGTTTAATAGTAGTAACCATGCTATTCAAACATGTGGTACATTATGTTTTCTCATGCATTTATAAGGGAAATGCAGATGATGCACGGCAGTGGGCCTATAGTCAAAAAACTCTTAAATCATTGCCATATTTTGGTTAATGATAAACTGGCACTATTTTTATTTATGCAAGCTGCGAGACAATGACTTGCACGCATTTTTAATGAAGTTGTATATGCTGGCGTTTTTTTATTCTTTGCCATTGTACAATAGCATAGTCCGAATTTGTCTGAACCATTGCAAGTACAATTGTAATTCTTTAATGCATATTACAATATGAAAATGAAATATCGGCCTATTGGTTTAGCATACGTGTTTAAAACTTTGAAACAGATACATAAAACTAAATTGAACAAAGGATAACTATTTTAATACAGGAGACACGACACTAATCCTACTATTATGACATTATTTATAACGAGAAAAAATTTCATTTCTAACAAACATATTAGAAAATATGCTTAAGTATGATGATTTTTTTTTCTAATTTCTCAGAATTCACAAGAGACTGATTAGTAGTATAATAGTAGGATTAGTTATGAAGTATCAAACCCATTGCCAAAACAACAATTTTAGAAAGAACTATTTTGATGTAATATAACATGTTGCTCATAATTCATCAAAGTTGACGTTGAGATATTATTGTATTATGGTATAATACGATGTTGCTGTATATTACTAGAAAGAAGGTTTCCTTGACCAATAATGACCTTTACTTATGTGGGTTCTGAGAACATGAAACAGGATCGGCATTTCTCATCCTAGAGCTTATTTTTAATAACGTTTCTTGAAAAATTGAAATTCTTTTCCCATTTAAAAAAAAAAAAAAAAATGCGGTAATATTGGGTTTGGTGTGATTATCTAAAATGTTGCAAGTATTACCACAAAAAAAAACCGACGTGTCTAGAATTTTCATTGTGGTTCATTACTGCTACATGAAGTGAATTAACAGCATTTAACACTTAAGAAATCTAGACCAAATTTTGAATATGTCTTCCCTAATTTAAGAAACAGATATGGAACGACTTGCCGCCATTTTAATTCAAAATGGCAGACTAAAATATCATAAACCTACATTTTCTTCACCACAACCACTACGCAATTGGTTTAGGATAAAATTAATTATTCAGTCTCTTAATTTTGAACGAGTAACTTAATCAAAAAGTAAAAAAATAATAGTTTTGCAACATACATGTATAATGAAAAATTGCCAGAAAACAAAATGGCTACCTTATAAACAAACTAATTAGTTTTGCTATAGAAAATTTGTAAATTGTAATGTGTTAAGGGATATTTGAAATGCAAGTTGTTAGTATAATTTATTCAGATGCTAAATAAACGAGCTAAGGTGTATTCGGCCACTTTTGATGGTGTTCGATTTTTCCAGACTAACGTTAGTGTAGTTGGAAAGAGGCGTATTAATCTGCAGAAATAAGAACCAAACCCACTTCGGATTTGCGATTTGGTTTAATATAAAGTCTATTGAT
Organism: Xestoiulus laeticollis; assembly: GCA_034698905.1. Taxonomy (NCBI): domain Eukaryota; kingdom Metazoa; phylum Arthropoda; class Diplopoda; order Julida; family Julidae; genus Xestoiulus; species Xestoiulus laeticollis. The sequence goes on along the minus strand of JAQGCC010002136.1, from coordinate 14,203 downwards.
TTTCTCGGATTAGTCACGCAACAACCATCGTTCAATTAACGTAAAAAAGCTAGTGAGATTTCGTGCGATAGCGTAGCTATATGCCTCGTTGCAAATATCACCAAATTGACACCACTTTTGTTATCTGTTTACGGTTTGGGTTTGCAATTTTTAACCCAGTGTTTTCATATTGGTTGGTGGGCAACAGTGTTATATGTCAACCAGTGCTACGCAATACACCAATTTTGTCTTTATTATGTCGCTATAGTAACTATAATGTGTGAATGAGCCAATCACGTTAAAGCATCACTGCCGCAAAATTGAGTCTAAAACTGACTTCAATATTTTTTAAAATCTCTGATACATTTTAGGTTGTTACTTAAATCTCAAAAGGATAGCATATGATAGCATTTGCACTACTTAATATAGTACATAATGTTAATTGATGGTAATTTCACTATTTCTCAACTCAAAAAATCCAGATTTGCCTTGGCATAATTTAGAAAGATCTTAATCTTCTTTAAACACAGCGGTGATCTTCCCAGTTGCAAGACGTTTAAGTAACTATTCTTGTTTAAAGTGCCCTCAATCGAATTTCAATCTATATCTTTCATGGTCTAAATTTTTAATATCCATTGTTCACCAACAACAATGCTTACGTGTACGTGTGGTTTACTTTGCTCTTCATTTTAGCCTAAATTGGCCAACTTAATCTGCTGCCCTCATCCATTAATGGAGAATAGTAAAAATGTCGTGCCAAGTCGTTAAGGTTTTCCTATGAACACGAAATGGTCATGGTAATGTGTGCCTTTTGCTTGCATAATATTGCAACTAGTTATGTTTAGCAATTTCGACATGCCTATTAAAATGGCTGATGTATGTGATTCGTGGAAAGATAGATCACTCAGATGTGCAAAAATGATTTTCCCGAATATTTGAATTAGGCAAGCACGCGAGACTGTCCTGATTTCCTAAGACAGTATTCAAAAAACCGAAAAAGTTGCCAAATTTCTATACTTATTCGGTCTACTCCCTTCGTGTGGTCAAAGCAATTAACCCACGATTATGCGTCAGTAATTAAAAGAACGTAAACATATGCTAATTTATTTCCCAAAGCTTAGGAGAAAAATATTGTACCAGTAATTTCAGAACACTCATACATGTAGTATGTCTCCAAGTGTTGAAATTAAGAGTGTAAATTTATTTTTACTTCATGTACTATGATTCACGTAGTCATGTTGCTATTGTAAAATATGATTTTGAAGATTCTTAACCAAAAACGGGTCAAGTTGTACCACTGTATTAATCACGACTAATCATATTTTCTAATAAGGTGTGGAATCCAAAATGTTTGGACATTAACCAAATTTGCCCCTGTACGATGACTGCACCTACATACATAATTTCAGAGTTGCTTTTTCTATGTGTCATTGGAGTATACACATGTACATGTATATTCCAAAATTTAAATGGCAAGTATAGAAAATTCTCCAGTTTGGAGGCTAAGTTGCGTTTGCAGGTGATAAGCCAAATGACCAAGATTAATAGAGGGTAATGACTAATGACTAAGGCACTGGTGCACGAATGCTGTTGTAAAAAAATGGGTGTAGAAGCTGAAATATAGGGTTGTGGGACTCCTATCGAATATTAACTGACCGTAGTCATGGAAATGCAAGGACTTTAGAAATGGGGAATATGCACACCTCATTGAAATTAAAATTTATGCACGTTGATTCAATAGGATGTGGACAATGTGAGCAATATCGATTGAGAAAGTATTCAAACGCACCTGTTTCGAGAATTTTTAATGGAAAATTTTAGGACCAAAGTAAAATTCAGCAAGAATTAATAATGCTCTTTAAAATGCCATAATAGTAGCCTAACATAAATTAAAAATGCTACTCTTTAATTATAGCCTGGAGAGCTGGTGTTCAAAGTAACCTAATTTGTTTACTTAACACCCATTTAAATGTAAGTCATAAGGGCCTCTCTACGGTATTGTAATATAAAAGGTGGTAAAGGAGTAAGGAAAAGTAACAAAAACACAATATTTATAAGTATGCCAATATAGTTTAACTAATAAAACACCATAATTACATTTGTAATTCAGCCAATTGCAAAATGCCACACATAAATAAGATAAAACACCAACCACCTGTAACAGCCATTTACGTTCCGTCGCAAAAACAAAAAGTAAAACCAGTATAGAATGAAAGGGGGCACGCATGCGCCTAAACGAACCAGCAACCATCGTTGTATAAGCCCAAAACTAGCTTCAATTTGGATGCAGATAGTATTTTTGTTATACCAGAATAGAGTGTCATGCTTACTCCTATAAAAAGTTTTTAAAAAAAATGTATTCATCATAGCTCGGTATAAGTATGCAGTTTTAGCATTCCATAAAACTACTGATGGCAAGCTACAGCAAATTGTCATGCTTTTCACTTAAAATGATTTGAAAAATGCCAAGATGGCGATTGTCTATGGATTAAATTTGAAAAAAAATCATAATGATAAATCTGAGCACTAGCTTTAACTTATATTTGTTATCTTCTTAACTTCTTTTTGAAGCAAATTCTCCAAGTATTCTAATTTCTCATGAGCAGCCCATGCATCATTTATTCGTTAATGAAATGTGTAAATATTTGCTCATCGTTTCTTATCAAAAGCCTTGCTCAGTTTACATCATATGACAATAGCTTGTAATCAAGTTAATACCCATTTCCGAATCATGCTGTTAAAATACAACTAAGCATTTTCGCAATGGATCTTATGCAGATTTCGTTGCTAACTTATCACGTGATGACGTCAGTGATGTAACTCTACATAAGGTCCATTGACAAAATGAAATTTCTTACCTGGAAATTTAGCATTAAATACACAATTGCAAAACATTGCAATTAAAATGTAATTGCAGTCATGCATTAATCTACTACAGAAAGTTCTACTGATGGATGCAATTTATTTTCTTATTAAAATTTCCTTAAGAAAAAAAAAAAAAAAGGAAAATGAACACCTGCGTGACCCCTTACAAAATCACTTACTTTGAGAGCTTTTGGGCTGTTGGAGTAGTCTACAGGCTGGCATTTAAGGCTGTAATCTCGTCCCCAGACCTGAAATCCCTGTAAATATAAAGGCCACTTACTCTCAGGGCATATGGGCTGTTGGAGTAGTCTACGGGTTGACAGTTAAGGTTATAGTCTCGTAGCCAGCCAACTAGACCTAGCTGCAAAATAGAAGTGATGGTCAATGTGAATTATAGTGGTCAAAGGAAAATCTAGATAAAGAGAAAACAGAAAAGACAAAAGCCACTGAGTGTTAATAAAGAGATATCCCAAAGACAAACAGCAAAAAAAAAATCCCATCATCAAAATCGATAATAATTAACACCAAAGCGTTATAAAACAAACAACACACACCTTAATCAGTAGTAAAATAAATGGAGAAAAATCACCACACCAAATCACCATCATTAGTATAGCGATATAATAGGTATATTCTAATTGCACATGTCATTAATTAACTTAGCACTATTGTACCGAAAGCTTTATCAGGCTCAAGCTAACGTTATTGCTGTTAATCAGGGATGTTACACTTTCTGATGACATGCACATTTTTTCCATTGTTTAAAAAACCATTCCCATCACAATGTGCTCTTTTAAGTTTACACACTTGTTGTTATGGATTAGTCATGCTATCTGAAATTCAGTTTTGGTATTCTGGCTTATCGATTGAAGCCAAATTACCGTCCAATGCAGTGTAACGTCCCTAATTAAAATTAATCTAGTCACCACAGCTTTGCCAGTGTAATTGCAGCACATAAATTGTATGCATGCTGAAATACACAAGACCTTGTATGCGTTTTCACAATCTTGCATTTCTCTTGTGAACCTGACTTTAAAATTTTATGAAATATTTCGGGGATTTTTTAATTTTTAATAATTTGTCATTCATGTAGCATAGCTATTTCATATTGCTTCTTTATTTGCCAATTTTCAGCAAACTTATAAAGAAATGAATATGACAAATTACTCCATTTTTTTCTAATTTTTTCTTAAAAGTTAGAAATGCAAAGGTGATGAAGTTACAAGACTTTCATTTTATGATACAACATCTAAAATTCTGGAGCAAAACTTGGGGAGTAATTTTGGGCTATAGCTTGGCAAACAATTGAAATCTGATGAATTTGCCATATTCCAATAAAATATGAGGGACACATACAATGATTTTTTACCACACGGCTTTGATAAGCTAGTTCTCCAATAAAATATCTTATAAATATTGTTCATTTCCTATCAAAATGCATACCATCGTTACTTTGACGTTGCTCTTTGATACACTAGCCGTGCATTTGTAGGTAACCAACAGTGAAACCATATCTTTGAGAAATGTTTTGCAAAAAAAAATCGGTGAAAATGCATATTGGTCTTGAGTATAGTTCTACAAAATGCCAACTATTTTTTTTTTAATCATGCGGCTTCTTATACTAATTGAATTTATTATATATAGGGCGGATTTATAGCTACAAGAAAGGGTATCGTGTGTTTGGGGGGTAAAAAAGGGAAAGTAAAGGCTAACAAATGTTTAACTTTCATGCACAACTTTGGTTATGAACATTTGCATCAAGTACCGTTTCCCCCACTATAAATCCGCCTGAAATGCTTGGGGATCATTTGAAAGGTTTTCCGTGCACCATTCTCGCAACTTTGACGTCATTGGTTGCATCAAACGTCAGTTGCGTAGATAACATGCAATCGAAACATTGCGTTTTGTACAGAAAAAGGCGACTGAGCAGGACTTATCTCGTGTTTTATTTGGCAGTATTCTCTAACGGTCTATACCCTGGAGGGTCAAGAAAATATCGAAATTCACCCTCAATCTGGATGTAATCGCAATTTTGTAAGAAATTATTAAAGGCAGACGATATGACCTTTGGTAAAACCCTGTTTATCACGCTATGGGTATATTGAATGAAAAACACCTTTATTTTACCCTGAGCAATTTAAGCTATATACTTTTGACCGATTTCTAAAAATGTTGAAGCAATCTCATGTATCAAATACCAATATTATTTGCAACTTCTCAAAATTGGAAAGAATATGTTGTATTCCTGGGCAAACGTTATTTTTGACCTAGCTAATGCTTCCCTGGTCAAAATTTGTATTGTTATTTGGCACTTTGGTTTCTATTGTTGACAATAGGATCATAAAAATATTCTATTGGTTTGAACTGTTTTAATTTATAGCCAAATGATTTAGTCAATGTAAATCAATAAAAAGCCAAAAGAATGATAGAAACCTATAAGACCAATAAAATTTCTCTATTGTTTCCTATGGAAATTTTGACCAGGGTCAGTAACTCATATTCATACATTAGGTTCTGCCACGAGTACAATAGAAATGTAGCCTATACGGAAACAAATAACGACAAATTGTTTAAATTGTTTTTGCATATGCACATAGTGGCGTCATTTCAGCGATTTCATATCTACAATCAAACGGGGCTGAAATTTAGACGATGAATGCCCCATTGATATCATAACGCCATGGCCTTTATTTAAAGGACACCAGCCTTTGGCATTCAAAATGTATTGCTTTCACAATTATTTCTTCTATAAGCCAAAATCTGTTTTATCTTCATTTCAACATGACGATGTAATTTATTTTATACACTTGGCGTGCATGCAAAATAATTTAAACGATTTGTCCGTTTTTATTTCGTCAGGATTTTGATAGAACTCGATCGTGACAGAAGCTATACTGTGATATAAATCACATCGTGTTCATATCATAAGTAATTGCTAGATTTGTTTATTGGAAGCTAAAACCTTTAAATAATAATTACATTAGAGATGTTAATTTGTTGACTAGTTAGCTATTAAAACAAGATGGCGGCAACTCGTGCAGCCAATCGGATTAACACCCACAATGCATTGTTCACGTTCAGATTCCCAGGAGTACTTGATGTACATTAAATTCATGAAATAAAAATTGTACATTCGTTAACGGCAAAAAATTTAAAAAAAGATCATACGTCTTATCAATGTCTTATCATTTATGATCAACAAGTTATCCTACTGACATGTTTTTTCCCCGGATAATTTGGTAGACACTTAGCATCACCTTACAGACAAGTTGTTTACAAAGTGTTTAGCAATGCTGGCGATAGAACAATCTCTTTGAGCATCGGTTTAAATTTTATAGGTCGAATATATCTGTAAGCCTACATTCAATATTTACATGTTTGATTTATCATAAAGAGCAGCGTGTTAATTAACGGATAAGTTGTTAAAAAAAATGGTGGACGCCCAACAAAGAATATAATATATGCACAAATTCAAAACATCTGAGGCTTCTTTTTAAAGGAAATCACTGCAATTGTTTAATAGACTTGTCATATTAGGCAAGTGTCAAGTATTTTTATTTGACATCATAGCATCCCATGTCTGAATTTAAGTTTCTTGTGAAATCTAACACTTGTCCTAAACAAACATGGCATTTGCAATTACTTTCATGCTAACTAATGATTTCGTCAATTATGATCTCATTTGAATGATGTAATGCATCATATTTTAGTCCAAGTTTTTCCATTGTGACATGGGATTTTCGAAAATATAACAATATTTAATTTATGATTAAGGGAATTCTTACCTAAAGTCTTGAATACGAATTTAAATAAAAAATGTTCAAAAACATGATTTCTTTTTTTAAAAAAAGCTTAGTTTTTACAGAAAAAATGTCCTGGTATTTAACCTCTCTACTATATACATTGTACACATGACAATTCCAATGCTGATTGTAGTGTACTACAATTGTAAATTGAATAATGCTAAAATTTAACAGAAAATATTACAAAAAACTGAGTCTGGGACCAGACAGATTTAATTATGTTTTGGCGTGCTGAAATTTTAACACAATGCCTTTAATTTATGCAAATGAGAAACTTCTAGAAATGTAATCTATAAGGATAACAGAATAAAGGAGTTAATGAAAAATGGAAATTGCAGTGCCTTTGTTATTTTTGAAAAATGCATTTACCTCCCACCTTTTACATGTTTGTTATTAATGTATTACCTGTGTTATTTTCAAAGTTGCTTGAAATATATAAAGTTTTTCACTGCTCAGTTTAGCAAATATTATACTTTCTTAGGGCATTTTTTTCCTTTAAAGATTAGACTTGGTATCATACTAATCTAAATTCAATTTCTACAATCTATCGAATACAAAATACTAACTGTCAGTCTTAACTCAGTCGCCGTTTTGTATATCACCAATTCCATTGTTCGATAAGGAAACCCATGCACAACATATTGCGAAATAAACCTTTTAAGATTAATATGCATGGTGCTTTCGTTACTAAAAAGCGGATTCAATCCCAAGTTTCGTTTAGGCATTTTTAATGGTAGGATGCTTAGAATTTGGGTTCATGGGAAGGTGGAAGTTTGGGATTTTATAATTCACAAACCAATCGAAATTGACTACGAAGCAGTTGGCTGGCAATACTGTAAAACGAAAATGCATGTGGAAATTCATTTAATTAAATGATGTGCTAGTTGCGAAGAAGAAAATCCAATGAAATGTGCTTAGAACGTTATCTCTGCAAAACGCTATTGGACAAGATGTCACGTAAACTTACCATAGGAATTACATGTAAAAACATGAATCAAGTTTATCAATTTTGTGTCTATAATGCGAAAATATTTTTTCCTTGTTTGTCAGACTTCTGTGCTAATCAGTTTTCTGATATCTGGATTGTGCACTTTTAGTTAGAAAACTTTATTCATTTATTATTAGTCATCTATTGTGTACGGATTGTTTAGACGGATAAGCAACGTTAATAATTGATTTATTTCTGTAATAGACAGATAGTTTTATCAGGTTACTTTATCGATTTCGTTATATTTTCCAGTTTTCCAGAATCGTTGCCAAAGCATGTTTAACGAAATCGTCAGACGTACAGAAAATGCCATTATCATAGCATGTGGTAAGTTTTGGCATCTATCAAATGGATTTTACAAGCTAATGCACAATCAAAATAATGATAGTGGTGCAATGGTTGGAGTTCGCAAGTACACCATGTTTTCCATTGGTAAATTGAAAGCCCGGTAGTGTGCCCTAACCCTGGGTTTAAAATGCTATGACCACTGTTGCTCTTAGTTTGTCACAACGTCCCAGAGTTAATGTACTGGCAACTACAGGACCAGAAGCTAAAGTCTCGTATTTACAGTAATCAACACTGTTCACACGAATATGTAGTATCAGACAAACATATGCATCAATTCACATGCATAAATAAAACGTGTTGGCATGCACTTTACCTCGGCGAAGAGATAGAAACTGAAAAGCACCATGGCGATATTATAAATAATCAAAATCCTCCGAAGTTCAAAAGGCTCTCTATCCTTCATAAACCTTGGTCCTACATATTTCACAAGGTAAATGTACGAGAAACATATGATTGCCGTTGGCCACGGACTGTCCATTAAAAACCAGCCATCTACCCTCCGATCTGCAATGAAAAAAAAGACAAATATTATAATATATATTTATCCTTAAACGATAGGGAGACATGCAAAGAAATTAAAACATAGCATTGCAATTATTTGTGTTTACAAAGTAGGGCATTGCACTACATCATTAATGAATCCCCTATGGACTCTTTCATTGTTTTTTTGTCAATGGACACGCCGCATTTATACGATTCATTTTATGCTATATACTAGGATTTGGAGATTTACTTTATAATCCTATGTCGGGATTCTCTTGATGGCAGATTAGAAGCACAACATAATTAATCTGCTCTAATTTGATACAATTCACCTTAGTACTTTATACATACAGTTTTCTATAGTCTCATATTGTTTATATGTACATTTCTATCAGATTTTTATGTATCGTACATGCATACATGTAGCCTGCAAACATTCCCGGTCATTTAGTTTTCTCAGCTTTAATATTTTCATTTTCGTTTCACACTTTGGTGATTTGAAAAACCCTTTAATTTAACAACTCCAAAAGTATACACATTAACACGAGTTTCCGTTCCACATAAATAGAAAATGTGTTGTAGCCCGTGTTTATTGGTGTACGTGGTACTCTTTAACAATCGCATATATCATTGTTTTAAAATTTTTATAGCTTACAAAAAATATTATTAGTATTATTATTATTACATTTGTATCCTTGTTCCATTAATTTTTCTACGAAAAAAAATGTTTCTTCTTCTGCGAGTGCGGTATTTCTCACGGTTGACCCCGACCTCCTTTTCGTTTCTAGTTAACTAAAATCATGGACAACCACAAAGGTGAAGCATGTACCACCCACCCAGGAATTCCAAAGACCTATATTCTTCCTTGTTGAGGTACAAGTGTTTTTTTAAGAATAACATTATACATATCTTCCTATTGATAGCAGCTAGGCGGTATTTTGCATCTCATTTTCTTTCATTACCAGTAGCCTACTGCCTAGCATTATAACTACATTACATGTATACATGAACAGTTTATATAAATGTATTATAAATTAATGCCAAATTAATTACAGTGCTATCTTGATTGATAGACTATCTAGTCTTGGGCTTAATTTATGTACTGTAGATGATATAATAAGTGTAATACGCAATCTGTGATGATAAGGATATTCTATGTACAGTAAAACCTGGTAAAGTGACCACTTTTCATAAATTGACTTTAGCAAGTGCATGCATGTACTAGTACATGTATGTATTCCTTATAATAATTATCTGTATAGTGACCACCTGTATACAATGGGCGAATTTGGCCATTTTTCAGGTGGTTACATTTAGCAGTTTTTACTGTAGATCATGAATTTTGTTTAAATAGAGCAAAAGTATTGGAATGTTGTAAAAAGATATGAAAATGTCAGAAAAATTTTAAAATTTTTTTTAAAAAAATGCTTATTTAAAATAATCACCGCCACAAATTCTATTTAGACAAGCACAACAGTTGGACAAATTCTTGAAAAAGTGACGTCATTTTAGAGGACTAATCTACCTCTGGTCAAAACGTTTACCAGGGTATCCTCAAGTATGTGGCTCTGCATGTATTTTAACATGGATGAAATTTGTAGAAGCTGAATAGGCCTACCCCCAGTCATATGATCTGACTCATATCGTATAACTGTGCTTAAAATTGCATTGCACACCGTACATGTACTAGTACATCACGTGTTCAGTGGTCATTTCATAACGGCGCTTCATTTAAATGCCACCAGCAGTTCATTAAGATTAATGTATTGCCTTAATTCTCTTTCATTTTTTGTTTGCAAAATCTTTTTATCGTCTTTAAATTTTAACTCGGTTTATCATTTAGGCATTTGTCCGATTTTTATTTCGTCAAAAAGACAAGATTCAATAGCAGCGCACCCATAATAGATTAAATTCTATATACTTAAAAAAATAGTGAAAAGGCAATACACGTGTTTATGAGGGACAGGTGTGTTTAGCCTTCAATTTGACCATTGTAACCCCAGTAACCCGAGATGTTAATTCTCATACTTGCATATGGACTGGCAAGAATAAATTATTCCAAACCATTTATTTTCGAAATTTCAAATAATTTTTTTTTGTTGCAGTATACGTCCCCAACAATAGCTCTGGTGTGCAAGGATGATGACCTTTCGACATAATTTTGCCGCCAAATTACCTTGTACGTGCTACATACTTTCCACGCAAAATTATTGCTAACAAACAACACACCTTTCACATTGCAACGGACCTTGAAGAACCCATAAAGCACGAGAGAATTATGGTAATCGAGCATTGCTTTTTTTTAATTCTCTGGTAACTTTCGAACAATTAAGTTTAATTTGAAAATACATTTCACATTGTCCCAGATTCATATTTGATTGGCATGCATGCTTCGATTTCGCAAGCATGTGTAGAAGTACTTTATTATATGTGTGGCGGGGGCAAATAATTAGTATTATAATACATGTACATGTAGGTCATCATGGAATAATACAACAAGTTAATGTCAACCATCAGTCACTTTGGAGCATGAATAATAATAAGGCCAGTTTAACAAACGTGACTGCAACATAATTCAAGTTCAACGTGTGAACTGATTACCATATAACAATTAGTTTTTCCACTATATAGGCAGCATTTGGGATTCTGTGTACAATGTACAAGTTGTACATGTATGTTTGCGTTTGAAATGGCTGCCAAATGCCTTTAAATCGTTGTTTAGTAATTAATTCGGTAGCTTAATTTGTTAATGGTGTTCTGAGGTACATGTACCGGTATACATTATAGTGTAGTTTTTTCTCTCTTCTACAGAAGACACTAAAGTTGCAACTGTTATCAGGTCAGTATAACGTTCATTTAATAATACACTGTACTTGAAAAAAAATATGGCATTGTTCTTAAAATGGGTCTTTGCATCGTGAATAAGATCTTCATCATTGCATTTTTTGGTAACGTTGCAAATATGTCTGCAAGTTGCCCCTAGAAAAAGCCAGATATCAAATACATGTACCAAGAAATCGTTGTTGGCATTTCAATAAGGTTGGAAGCCTACACAACTTGGTTGCTAGGGCACTAGGTCAGCTAACATGTCATCAAATGTTTTTTTTTAAACTGACAAAAGTGATGATATCCACTTTTAAACAGCGAACATTTGTCACATGATGGCACAGTTTTCCAGTATAACATTAAAATGCAATTCTTAGCCTTGGTCGATTCTCACAATGACCATCCAACATGTTCTTGGTTGTCATTTTTCCTACAAGAATCAAACAGCTCACACAGGATCAAATTTCAATTGATTCAGTGTGTGTCAGACAAATATTTCACTCTTAAAATTACTTTTTTAGAGGGTCATGATTACACATTATTGGATTCCATTCAATCTTCTCCAGGTGATGAGCCAAAACTTAACGATATGTATCAGTGAAAAATCTAATTTTACGAGACCACATTGTTTATGATATTATGGAAGTAATTTCCGTGTTTCCCAGATTCATCTGAATCCATATCCAAATCAACAAGATTAAAACCAAACTGAAGAGTTCCACATATCAGTGGGATTTATATTCACACGTAAACACCTGCATGCCATACTTTTTCTGTTCCATAGGATTAGTTTAGTATCACACGCTATATGTATAATGTACATGTACATGTATATTTCAGCTGCACAAGGTAATGCTAAATGAGCGGTTCATATACTCATTATGCAAAATATGAACAAATAATTAATACTAATGATGTCGTTAGTTATTGTTGTATCACCACGTGATCTCTGCGCATTTTTTTATCGTTTACTGACAAGCGTTTAACACTGCAATGTTAATTTCACTTGGATAAAGGAGGTATAGGCAAAATAACGTGAACTCTTGTTACATGTAGTTATAGGCCTACAGAGGATTTAGCGTTTCTTTCATAATATGGTGCTTAACATAATAAATGCTTTTAATTCTTCCTGGAATGGACTCTTTGAATTCGTGAGCACTCAACAATTGATAATAGCGAGATAAAGCTGCACGATCGATTACGATACGTTTACGTATCAGAAACTGTCTTTTGGCACCCACGCATGCGTGTTTGCGGTTGACTATTAACTATTGGATGCGACCAAGAGTTTAGACATGGTCTCATCGAACGTTTACTATCAATTCCGCTATCGGTTTCCGTCTAATCTATAACCTACATTAGGATAGTGCAAACAAACGAACACACCTTGGATTTTCTTACATTAACAGCTCTGCAAATTTGAGCACATATTAGCACCGTTCACAAATTCTACATGTATTGTCTCGTGCGAAATCAAAATGGGACAATTTCAGCTAGTGGATTTGATACTTTCCATTGAGGTGTTCTACAGCACCGCCCTTTCCTATGGGGAAAGTTTTCAGTTAGCTTCTGATGAAACAAGTTTTAAAAAAACCTAAATTTTAAGAAATTCTCTAATTATTTATCTCGAGTTCAGTTAATGTAATGTATTTGTTTTTATGAAAATGGTCAGATATTTTTTAAATTGATAAATAAAAAAAACAAATTGACTGTTTCTTAGATAAATAGTATATTTTTTTTATTTACCTTTTTCTAAAATTTGTGTTTCAGCAGCAGCAATATTCCAACTGAAAACTTTCCCCATAGGAAAGGGTTTCTGTAAGACCACCTTACGTTGAATACTCCAAATTATGAGTCAATGGCGCTTTGTTTACATCACGTGTTCAGTGGTGATATCGTAACGGCGCTTTAGTTAAAAGCCACCAGCGTGATGCATTGCATTCACTTTTATTTCTGGTTTGCAAAAATCTAATGCACATGTATAAGCTTAATTAATTACATGTATTTTTTTTCACCATCTTTAAATTTGGTGAGATCATGTACATTATTAACTTTGCGCACATCTACATTGTATACATACTACCATGAATTTATCAATTTTTATATTTGTTTGAGGCAAAATAGAAAACGTGAACGGGGTCATTTGGGAGAAAAAAATATTTCTGGCGATACCTGATTGATTTGAGGGTTCAATAAACGAAAAATTGACCAAATTCAGTTTCGACTGAACCATAATTAATGTCGGAAACTAACGAGATAACGTCACCGTGCAACGGAGGGGGACGAGAACTGCTTCCGCATTGCTCTTCACGGTGGATTACGTATGCGTGGCAAAAAAAGCAGTTATTTCACTTTAAGTAAAAATTACGACACGTTGTTTGGAATCAACTTTTGTTTCTTTTAGCATCTTTCATTGGAGAGGCGGTGGCTTTTTTTCCCTTTGATTTTCCTCGCCAATTTAACAGAGGTTTTTGACCTCTCCTGTTGAAGAAAGGTCATCTTTAATTGCTGAGCCACGTGGTTGCGTGGCAATATTATTTCCAGAACTATAACGAGAGCACCCTAGTAAAGAAGAATTTTATGACTCGGGTTTTTAATAGGCGAGTACAAATACACGTATAACGCTTGTCTGTAACGCACTTTCGCATCACCATGCATAGTAAACTTTGTTCATTGGGAGTTCTTCCAAAACCCTTTCAGCAATCGGAAGCAATATGCCTTGGTCAGCACCCCCTAGTGGTGTACGAGCCTTCAGCGTGTCACTTCCAACATGGCTGCGCGTACAATAATGCCGTTTTGCTGCAGAAATCGGTGAGTGCGCATGCACATAGACGTTTTTCGTTTTGCACGCAAAGTCAGTCGCGCTATGGCTCCTCCCATACCGACATCCAGAAAAAGTCAAAACCATGTT
>JAQGCC010002135.1:0-19717 GCA_034698905.1 Xestoiulus laeticollis | reverse complement strand
CAGCGCCGCAGGCCGGCGTCTCCTATTAATCCCTATTTATCCCTATTTGAGGTAGTCTAGGATAATACGTAAGTACCATTTAAAGCAATATGATTTAATTAAAAGACGTATTGAAAACTTTTGATTTTAAAAATATTTTGCTAAATAATTTCTTTTACTACGTTAAATTTTCGTAAACATTTCTTTTCCAAATTCAATAAAAATGATAAAAATATCCCGTAAAAGCCGAGGCAACGATAAAACAGAGGATTCCTGCTTAAATTAGAGGCTATTTTTCAAAGCTAAATTCCAAACGAATTTGTTTTGCCGACTTTTATATATGCATACCAGATTTTGGAATGTTCAAGAACATAGCATACATATTCTATTATTTGTTGAAATATTTTGTTTATTTTTTATGTATATTTCATTTCATGGAAATACAGTGTATGTCCGTAAAGTTTACCAGATCCTTTACAATTATATAATACTTTACAGACATATTTCCATGAAATGGAATATACATATACATAAACAAAAAATTATAAAAATAATAGAATATTTATGCTAGGTCCTCGTACATTCCATTTGTTTCTAACAGTTTCCAAAATTAAATTAAAAAATAATTTAGAAAAAAAGGCTTATTCTGGTATGCAACGGACTACGTTTGACCTCATTGCACACCTTTGTGTGTGTGCTTCCACGTGACGTCACTTTGGCGCATTGATACACGAAAAGTAGTCTTAAAAATATTTCACACTATGCTGTGACGTCATTGTCACGTCAAGTTTATTCCCTTTTTCTTCGCCGTTGTGTTTGGAGTAGGACGTTGAGTTTTCTGTTAGAAATTCTTCAAAAAAAAGAACCAAAAAATCAGCTTATTTCGGTTTTATTAGGGTTTGCATCTGACACTAAAGATGGCAGAATCAGGACGTAAGTGTTATTTTCGTTATATCTTTCGCGGTTTTGTGTTTTCAGCAGAATCAGCAGTCGTTTATGCGTTTTTTAGAACAAAGACAAAATGGCGGTTTAACGTTTGAAATGATAATGGCAAAAACGTGGTCCGACTTTATACCTTATTTAAGTGGATTCCGATGCCGTTTTTATAGCGTTAATATGTTCCTTGATGATCGAGGAACATGTCTTGTTTGAAATTGCGTCTTTCCTACGTTCGCATTTCAAATCACGTCCCTTTAATAACTGCTATTGTTAGGCCTACATTAAGCCTAACTATGCTTTTTATGACCAAAAATCTTTTCAGGAAATATTTGATTCTAGGAAAAATTAATCAAGATTTCGTATCTGAGTTTTATCATGTGTAATTGCTACAGTAGAAAATAACATTGTGAACAATAATTATCAACTCGAAGCTGAAATATCTCCAAACCTGGAGTACAAAAAATGTCCTTTCATCGGTCGTTATTTCGGTGAACATAATCAATATTTAGTAAAGCAATATGGATACTATAACCATATTACTGCGATATTTCATTAAGAGCTCGATGACAATTCAATAAGACATTCAATTTAGTGCAGTAGATGCTAAGTAGAACTTGTGTAAAAGAACATCCTCTCTAAAAGCATAAAATGGCGATCACATGTACAGCATGTCTGCTGATTAACCTGTCTAAAAGCATATTTTCACCATGCTGTTAATTTTGAAAATGGTCATGTTTCTAGAAAAAAAAAGCACATATTAGGGTAGATTTGCGACTTCATTAAAAATTCCAAGTTTTGTTTTCAGGGAGGGTTGGTTAATTGTTACTCTCGGTTTTGTACCAAGTCCAGTCTAGGTTATTAAATCGGGTTACACCAAAATTTATTTTTTGGTACGACGAACAGGGTATGTTTAAAATAAAAAGTTTAACGAAACTCAATGCAATGCCCGCTGCAGCTTGTACAAGTCGTGATGAACTAAAAAATAATATCGAACCTTGATTGTTGAGACTTGTCTGTCGATGATATTACTTTATTCTGAACTTAAGCAAGCTGCTGCTACGAACCGTGTTAGTAAAATGTATGTTTGGAGTCATGTTTTCGGCATCTTTAATGTTCCTGTTCGTAAACAGTTAGGCAATAGTTCTCTGCATTTTGGAATTAAAAATGTAATGTTAAATTCAGTGAGGTTTCTCTTTGATGAGTTTCAGTGCATTTTAAGAATCCAAAAATATGATTTTGCGTGATTATGGACAATGTTCAGTTAAGATTCGCCAAGGTTCCATTGGTTATTACTTTCAGGGAAATCGTAGAACATATGTCAAGTGTTATCAAGATTATCTTCTAACTGTTTATATTGTTTTGCAGAATATGGAAATTACGGTGGTGGAGGAGGAGCCTCTAACTATGGTGGTTATGGCAGCACCGGTGGTGGAGCCTCAACTGGTGGCTATGGTCAGGGTGCGGATTCATACAACCAAGGGGGTTATGGACAGCAGGCCTACGGCCAGTCAGCTGGAGGGGTCAGTAAAATATTTGCTCTATTTTAATTCGACAAGGCTTCAATGCGAATGGACATTTGGCATATTTCGACACAAATTGAGATAGGGTTAAACGAAAGTTCAAGATTTTATTACGAATTTGATGAGAAATCTATGTAAAAAGGTCATCAAAATCTCAGTGAAGGCTGCAACAGAGGTTCAGAAATAGTTTTTATAGCAAAGAATAAGGATATTCACAATATTTTGGAAAGAAAGGCTTTGTGAGTAATTGTTTGGATGTAACCAAATTTTTTCGACTTCTGATTTTTAAAAATGACGCCCAAAAATTCCCTAACAGACCTAGAAATCCCTGCTATTAATTTCTAAATTTTTATTTGTGCTGCAAACTGTAATCAGCCATCATACCCCCTTTCCCCCATGTAAGCATGCGGAACCATACCCCCTACCCCTAGTTGGTTACGTAATTTATGTATGCTTCCAAAGGCTAAAACAAAAGATGGCAGAAATCTCTCAATATCCTTTAATTTATTGAATGTCTTATGCAAATCTGTTTGGTTCTCCCATTTTTAGGCTCAGAGTTGGGGTGGAAATAGTGGTGGCAACAGTGGCGGCGGTAACTCCTACCCCAGCTATGGCGGCGGCGGCGGTGGTGGTGGCGGCGGTCAGGACCAATACTCGCCACAGCCAACCCAAAGCTATGGCTCATCCAGTTACAACCAGTCGTCTGGAGGTGGTGGTGGTGGCGGCTACTCTTCAGGTGAGACCTCTATGCCTTTCGCTATATCCAAGCTCTCTTTATCTTTAACGGAGTTCATCGTTTTTCGATATCCAGCCAGGGCCGAAAATTTTTGTGCTATGCACACTCGGCAGCGGTTTTTCGTTTTTCCTTTTTTTGTTTTTGTTCACTTTTCGAAAAGTGAAAATCTCGGATATTGCAGATTCAATTTCATGATTGATCCTGGGCAGCCTGTTCACTATAAGAGTCGGACATGACTAAGTGAATTCTGCTTTCCCCCCCTACCATATGGCATAATGCCGACTGGAGGGTGCAAAAATTGAATTGAGAATCGCATTTACAGTAGAAACCTGTTAAGAAGTCTTTTAAAATTGACCAAAGGGATTAGAGCTTTGTGAAATAAGAAAACTTGTTTAAAGCAATATCTAGGGTAAAAAACTAGTCGCATGTACTAAATATTCTAAAAAAAAAGTCCTAAATACCTTCGGAATAATCAAATGTTGTAAAAGTTAAAGGTAACCAGTTATGATGACTGCTAGATGCTCTGTAAGAAAACATATGAAGAATTCCAGACAGGAAAATGCTTTAAAAAGTCCGAATATCAAATCTTAAAAAGCATTTGTACCCCCCCCCCCCTTCCCCCCCAAATATCTGTATAATTGGTACGCTAAATGAACAGATGTAACAGAACCATTTTGATGGATGCAAAGATTGTTATTTTAAAAAGCTTATTGGTTTGGTTTTGAATCATGATTATTTTTTTAACTGTTGCCACAAGCATGCTGAATTGCTTTTGTAACTGGAATCAAAGATGTGATTAGCTCCAATTAATTGTTCTAATCACGCTGAACCTTTTCTTCTAGTTATAAAGCTTCATTATTGATAGGTTATACAAATATAAATAGAGATATAGGCGGCTCAATTTATGTGGGTTAAGCTAACATCAATATGTGGCTTGCGATCCTGAAACCTGTGAACATTATTACTGGGGAAAACTTAGTCATCCAACTGCGTTTTTATTTTGGGTATTCCAAAGTTTGACTTTTTAACCGGGTTCTACTGTATTTTAATTGCTGAGAGTGCAGCTGGTTGGTTGAAGGACGAGCGAATATTGCTGCAAGGTACCAGTATTTGCTTTCTCTTTTGCCTCGTTCCTCTAGGCCAGGCAAATACCTATCCTGGTTACGGACAGACTGGTCAATATGGCCAAGCTGGCGGAGCGCCTCAGGGCTACGGAGGTGGCGGCGGCAGCGGTGGAGGAGGATTAGGAGGACCTATGGGCTACGGTCAGCAACAGCCGCCTTCCCAGCAACCACCGTCACAATCCTATGGAAGTCAAGGTTACGGCGGCTACGGACAGCCATCATACAGTCACCACAATTCGCCCCTGTCGGGCTTCGCGAGCACCCCTCCCGGGCCAGCAGCACCCCCGCAGGCAGCAGCAGCACCACCCCCCGGTGGCGCGGGGGGACCGTTCGGCGCGGGCGGCGGCAGTGGCAGCAGCATCCAAGCCGCACCGCCACCCCAGCCGCATCATCCACCCGTGCCCAGCGCCGCCTCCCAGCAAGGCAGCGGCAACCAGCAGCCCCCTCCCCATCCCGCGGGCCCGCCGCCACTTCCGCATCCCGGCCCAGGAAGCTTTGCTCCCATATCTGGCCCTCCTAACCACGGAGGTTTCACCGGCCAAGGTAATCGCTGCGTCGCGTTACCGTCGGCGGAGTGAATGTTCGTTTCCCCCTGGGGTTGTTGCGCTAGAAGCCTTCATGGGTCCCTTAAGCCGGCCATACACGAGGCAATTTCTTGCCCGAAATAAATTCTAGAAATAAAAATTTCGTGGAATTTTGGCGTGTGTAGAAATAAAAATTTCTCGCCTGGAAATTGCAATTCTATTCAGGAAGTTTATTTCAGTTTCCCGACCAATCAAAGAATCGGGAAAATCTCGCGTGCATGTCACTAAATCACATTTCCCATTTACCTATCGATATAGGGATAATTGCAGGATATTGATAGGGAATACCGAAATTTGTTGCATTACGTGTGTTTCAAAAAGTTAAAATTGTTCTTTGGAATAAATTGTCTAGAAATTTGGGGCAATTTATTTCGGCTGATAAATTGCCTCGTGTATGGCCGACTTTATAAGCAAGATGCGGAATCAGGAATAGAATTGATACCGTTGAATTTTTACCCTAGGCCGAGCCGCTATGAAGTTGGTTTAGTTCCATTAATTATGCTCAAGCTATATTTGGACTAACTTGAAATATCAGAAATGTTCTGTTAAATAGTCTTGCCAAAAAAAATTGTTGAGTGCTATTGAGTTTAATGAGAAACTATTGAAAATGTTAGGAAGAAACACTATGCTGCAGCCAATTTTAGTTTTAAGTCGGCCACACACGAGGCAATTTCTTGCCTGAAATAAAATTTCGTGGACTTTCGGCATGTGTGTCGAAATGAAAATTTCTCGCATGGAAATTTATTTCAGTTACCCCGACCAATCAAGAATCAGGAAAATCTCACGTGCATGTCACTAGATTACATTTCCCATTTTCCGTATCAAACAGTGTTGACTATATAGGGATAGTTGCAGGATATTGATAGGGAATTCCGAAATTTGTTGCTTCACGCGAAGTAAAAATTAACATTTGTTTTTCAAAATAAATTGTCAGGAAATTTGGTGCAATTTTTTTCGGTCAATAAATTGCCTCGTATGTGGCCGGATTTATGCAAGTCTTAATATATATATAGATGTTATTAAGGTCTCTTTGCTTAAAATTACAAGAATCTTGACATTAATCTTTTTTCTTTACCTGTGCGCCAGACTCGCTGGGAAAAGCAATGTAAAGTGGCTTGCCAGAAAGCGTAACAACCCATCCCCGTTTTTCCCTTTGCCCTGCTGTCCCTTCTCTCTTGCTGCCGTCAATACGCGGTGATGTATCACACAAGGGAAGCGTTGCCTTGAACTTTTTGCCTGCAGGACCCTCTTTTGTTTAGAATGTTTAACGAAATGTTAACCGATATCCTTACAGGCTGCATCGCCAAACTGCCCGAATTTGGAGGGGGGGGAACAAGTTTTTAGTTTTTCTGGTTCCCTGTGACCCATTGCCCCCTTCTTCCTGCGAAGACCACACGACTAATAATGGATTTTTTTTTGTCCCCTTTTTACAGGTGGTCCTCCAGGAGGATATGGTGCACCCAATATGGACAGAGGAGGACGTGGTGGAGGAGGCGGTGGTGGCTATGGGTGAGTTTTCAGAATGCGATTGGGATGTGGCGTTTTCATTTTCCGTAAAGCCCTGGTTGATCTTTGGGATGACCTCTGAAGTTTCTCGAATTGAGTAAATTTTTAAAGACGGATACCGTTATTAGTCCCTTGTTCGGGGAACATGGCGGAGGTTGAGGCACTTTTCCATTGCACGCGGTTCGCATCTTCGCTTTAGAAAATTGTTTTGCTATTAACTAACTACCCGGTCGGCTGCATTTTTAATCGTTGGTTATGCAACATTATTAAGTCTTTGGTTGCAAACTATGATAAAATCCGAACTTGTAAAGAACCTGCAATGGAAACTTGTCTCTATGCATCCCAAAGTGAATTGCCTTTTTGCTTCTACGTCCTGTCCCTCATCTTGTCGCAATTATTACATTTTTTCTGCTGTTAAAAAAACTTCACTTCAAGGAATGGTTAGGTTGTAACAGGGTAATAAGGGTTTAGGTCTTTTTTTTTTTTTTTTGGTTTTGTATATCTCGTCTCGTTTTGTTTTGGTTTTTAAGAGAGTCAGTTTTGCTATTACGTGCATTACCATCCAGTTTTCTTTCAATCAGTTAATAATGGGGGGGGATCATAAGGTAATATCCAGATTTTGAATGTTTAATCAATAGCCATATCTCCAAAAGCATTTTTGAGAATATGCACGTTGTGTTATGGCAAAACTGGCTCTTCGTATATAAAAAAGTGCACAAGTAACATATGTTAGTGTTCGGTTTAGTTATTTGCAATTTACATTGTGCGGTTATCCCTGTTAACAAATGTTTAGTGTTCGAAATCTTGCAAAAGGTTTCAAAAATAGTGAAAAATGGCTTGTTGGTTATGTACGAAGTCCAGTCTGGTGCCCAGATCTTCACCTCGAACAACCAAAATGAGCAAGTCACTCCTGTTCCCCGATTAGTTGGATGAGATCAGGTGATCTCAGAGATCCAATCAGGGGATGGGGAGTGTGTGTCTCATTTTTGTTGTTCGAGGTGAAGATCTGGGCATAGGTTAATTAATTGGGTTGCATCAAAACGTCTTTGTGGTATATCGAACAGGTCACATAAGATATAACGTGACGAATAAAACACTTAATTGCAATGTCGCTGCAGCTCGTACGAGTCGTGATGAATTTAAAAAAATATCGAACCTTGATTTTTGAAACTTATCAGTTGTTGATATTTACCTTTTTCTGAACTTAGACGAGTTGCTTCTATTTAAGTGTTTGTGAAACATCTAATCGTTGTCGTTTTTTCGACACCGTTGATTGAGATGGTTCCTGTTCGTAAAATGTTCGGCAATAGGTTTTTTTTTTTTGGTTGCTATTAAGAAGGTGAAAAATAGGTGATGGTAATAGTAAATCGGAAATTCCGTTACATGGTTTAGTTAGCAATGCATATAACGAAAATGAGGCTTGGTCTAAAATAGAATGTACGATTTAAACGGTGCTTGCCATTTTTCAAGATTTCGTAATTCACAGAGTATTTAAATTTGTGTACAAATGTGATAATCCATTCTACGAGAGTGAAGTCTTAATTCCCAAAAAATGAAACTGTAGAAGTAGTTTTTACTATTCTTTTTGATCCCTCTTTAGAAGATGGGTGATAGAAGTAGGCCATTATCATTTTCCTTACGTTCACTACACATTCCTTGAAGTCATTTCCCTGTACCTTATGTTGGGTCCATTTCAAAGTAATTGTCTTAATCAGTGTTTCTCAAACTCTGGTCTTAGTTGACATTTTGGGCTGCTTGAATATTTTGCCAGTGGTTGCTACGTCCAGTGGTGGATTCAAATAATCCAATTAATCTGCCAGTTTTAATGGGGTTTTTAAGCGGGTACCGTCCGTGATCAATCTAAAGGATGCAAGAAATCCTAAAAGGTTTGAGAAGCACTGGTCTTAAGCAAAGTTTCATTCATTGCAAGTATGACTGTACCAATAGGGGATTAACACTATTTGGCCGAACACAAATAGTGTGCAAAGTAAAAGTAGGTGTACATTTTTGCGTATGGGGAACTCGGATAGCTGAGCACTCTTGGACACTTGAGGACATTGAAATTTGAGTTCTTGTGGCATGCATGACCGTTTCAAACGCTGTTTGTCCGATTAGCCATTTGGCCCACTATTCGGTACAGTCCTATTTGCAAGTTTTGTAATCATGCAAATAGTTGATTAAAAGTAAATGCTTATGTGGTTTTTAAAATGCACTGTAGAAAATGGTAAAAATGATGTTCGAAAGCTATTGCTTTAACCAACCCTTCAGTTTTCTTTCCAACTTTTGTATTTAAGTCTGGTTTTAGCATTGCACGAATGACTGATCCGTTGGGAGCCGATAATTTTAACAGACTATCGATCTTCCTATCGGATCAACCGTTCTTGTGCTGCAAATCAGTTAAAGGGCTCTTTGCGAATTTGCTTGTTAACAAACCCCAACCCTTGAATAGAAAGCATGAAATTTAACGAAAGGAATGGTGCCATTCCCTCAAATTTTGGTTTTCTAAAGATTATTTCTCAGCGAAGGTTGCAATGGTCTTTGGCTGTTGTGGTCTTCGTTGACTGATAAGGCTCGGGCCACCGTTAGCAGCGCTATTTATTTCAATGCAAAGCATGATTTTACTTAAGTTCAAGTAAATTTTCCGTCTTGTGGATTGTTGGAAAAGCTTTTAAGTTTTTGCATTCTTCAATGTGCTGTGGTTTTCCATGCTACAATTTCAGTTCAGGTCAAGAGTTGTCGTTAATCGACATTTGCCCGTGTTGTGAATGGTGTTGTGACCTCAAACCATAAGTGAAGTTTTTAACTGGGGTTAACTACAGTGATACCTGTGAATAGCGCACCCCATTGGGACTGAGCCATAAGGTGCGCTACTTGCAGGTTCGGATGTATCAATGACCATACACACACATGCCGACTGAGGGTTCGCTGTATAGAGGGACGCTATTTACAGGTTTGGCTGTGTGCAGAACCCGTATGAATGGCTGATTGTTGTGGAAGTAGGAGTACCAGTACCAGTGAGATTGGCGAATAAACAACAGGTAGTTAACGGCTTGTTTGATTGGCATTTCAACGGGCACATTGTCGGAGGGGTAAAATATTGCGTCTACTCTCTTCACGAGAAGTGTGTGTGTGTGGTCCTTAGGAATTAGTTTCTGGTAAAAAAGGGTGAAATGGCGCGGTAAGGTTAATTATCGTTTGAACTAAATAACGCTGCTAAAGGTCTCGAAGTTTATTTGTCCTTAGTGACGGACAACTTATCAGGTATTCCCTCTCTTATCCCCACAAGTTTGCAAGCCCTATGAATACATCTTTTATTTCTGTGTCTATATGTGTGTACAATATTATATATAGTTGTGTTGAAGCCGTTCATTTCGCAGCTAACAGGTTTTAACTGGTGTTCTGATTTGATGCAAAGTGTTGTCGTCTCAAGCAGGAGGCGCCCGTGTTTTAAAGCGTTGTGATATATTTTTGGTCCTTTGTTGCGGTTGACCCGAAGCTCTGACACGTGTGTAATGTGCTTACTCCAATTTTAGTAACCAAGGTGGCCAAGGTGGAAGGGGTAGTTTCATGAAAGGTAACAGCACCGATTACAACGGCGCTCCGTTCATTTTCTTTTAATAATTTTGCTTTTATATTACTTAAATTAGTACTATGTTTTATTAATTGCGTTTCCGCAGCGGCATACTTGTTAGTTCTTGGTGTTTTTTTTTTTTTTCAAACGGGATTGTTGTCGTTGATGGTCAATCGAGTAAATCTGTGATAGGCGAGCACTGGAATTTTGTCATGTGACAAAGTGTCCATTATGCAGCTCTATATTTGGCTGATGCCTTGCCTGCTGCTTTTTGTGACTTGAGTTGCTCGACTATGACATGACTGCAGTTTGCGTTAATCTTGTTAAGCGGGCAATTAGAAAAAAAAGCGTGATCTGTCAGATTTTATTTTGACAACTAATGTGCCTTCTCGGACTTTTGGTGGTGAGGCTGAAAACGAAAAAGTCGTCGTAGGTCTGTTTATTCTCGTAGCAGAAGGATCTTGAGTTGGTTGTGTTGGCTGACCGTTAGGTTTATTGCGTGACTTGCTGGTTGAAAACTTTACGAATTGCCACTGTGGTATTGCGTAAAGCATATGATGTTTTAACGATGCATGCAAAACGGTTAAGAAGGCGGCTCATGGCCCGAGTTTTGTTGCCAATAGGGGTAATGAGTTAAATGTCTTTTAACGAGTTAATGCGCTCTGCAGAATGTCATTAGATTTACGAAATGGACCTTGATGATAACTGTCGAGTCAGTATCACGAAATTTCAAAACGTGCGTAAAATGTGTTGCCAGGGTCATTTTAAATAATTTTAATATTAGTCGCCTGTGTAGGTAACTTGGTATATTGTTTCGTAACATGCGAGGTTCTGTGACGACGAACGTCAGAAATTGGTTGGATTTAGTGTTTTTTTTTATACCTTAGCAAAACTTGTCACAGTGCATTAGTGCGAAAGTGACGATTGCAAATCCAAAACTGTTGCTAATGCAGTGGTCGATGTGGCTTTATGCTGCAGAAACAAATGTGTTGGTTCTGGAAGCGTTGATTGTAATTGTTAGGGGTCATTCAATTGTTTGACTACAATCACGAACGTTCGTGGATTTCTTTTAACAATGAAGGCCTTGCACAGCGCAGGGGGTTGTACTCGCGGTTTTAAGTTAAGTTGGGTTTTGCTTGAAAAATGAGGGTAAAAGAAACGATCCCTGTTGCGTAGTTTTGTTCGTTGAGTCTCGCATGCTGAACTCCACGTTTTGCGGGTCGCGAAAAAAAATGCAAGTTTTAACCTTGTGCAGCTACTAAACGATTATTTGTCTCTCCAGGAGGCGGAGGACCAGGGGGATTCTCCGGAGGGATGCCCAGGTCAGGGGGCTTTGATCGTGGCGGCCGAGAAATGGAGGTGCAGGAAGACACCATTTTTGTTTCTGGACTTGGAGAGGAGATTACGGAAAGCGACCTTTCAGACTTCTTTGGGGCCATCGGCATCATCAAGGTGAGATTCCTTTGAAACCCATTTAAGCTTGTCGAGCAGGTTTTTTTATAAAACTTATGTAGCTAAAGTATGGGATCTGATTTCGTTGATTTATAGATGGACAAAAGAACTGGCAAGCAGAAGATCTGGATTTACAAAGATAAAATGAGCGGCAAGCCCAAGGGAGAAGCCACTGTCACCTATGACGACCCTCCGACAGCTACGTCTGCCATTAACTGGTTCAATGGTAAGTGACAAGTTTGTAGGCATATCAGCCGTCCTATATTTTCATTAACTTTTGTACAGGATTGTAATATCTAGGGTGACAAACCTCTGTTATATCCTTAACCACTCTGCAACCTGAATGGTGTTATTAAGCCCCTTAATTCTGTTCGTACAAGTGGCTTTACCTTCTACTCTGGACCTAATCTTCACATTTTTTGTTCTCGAATATTCAGGCAAGGATTTTAACGGCAAGAAGATAAAGGTTGAACTTGCCACCAAGAAGAGCAGCAACTTCGGAGGTGGTGGCGGTATGGGCGGTGGATTCGGAGGTGGAATGCGTGGCGGACGAGGAGGCGGAGACCGTGGTCGCGGCAGAGGAATGGGCGGCGGCGGTGGCGGAGGTGGTGGCGGTCCCGGAGGACCCCCAGGCGGCCGGGACGGCGACTGGAAGTGCCCCAATCCCAGCTGTGGCAACAATAATTTCGCCTGGAGAGGCGTGTGCAACCGATGCGGTTCCCAGAGGCCAGACGGTTACGGCGGGGACATGGGTGGAGGACCAGGGATGGGTGGCGGCGGCAGGGGCGGTGACCGCGGCGGCCGTGGAGGAGGAAGGGGAGGTCCCATGAGAGGACGGGGCGGTGACCGTGGCGGCAGGGGAGGAGACAGAGGTGGACGAGGAGGACATGGCGGCATGAGAGGAGGAGGGTAAGTGGCGATTCGGTGGAAATCGTAACGATGGTTGTATTGAATATTAGCTTCGGAGCGGAATGAAGGCATCCCAGCCGTCAAAAGTCCTATAATTTAATCAAAAAAGGTCCTAAATATTGAATATGAGAAAATGTATGCCTTCCTGTGCTATAATTACTATATTTTTGAAGAAAATGTCCTATATTTTTATCCTTAAAAGTGGCTGGGATACCTAAAAATGTAGTCGTGTATTTCACATTTGGGTTTTGTTTCTGTTTTCAGTGGCGGAGATCGTGGAGACAAGAGACCCAAGCCATACTGAGGGGGAGGATAAAGAAGCTCCGGCCCTTTGACAGAGCGGAGTCCTTTTTTAAACACTAGGAAAACATTCGCATCGTTCCGTCATCATTCTTCACCACATCGGCTGAACGAAGCTTTTTCGTTCGATTGTTTCTTCCGGTTTTCGTCGTCTCGTTTGTTTTTTATGTGGTTTTCGTTCAGCAGATACTTTTCCAACATTTTTCAGTCATTATCGCACATTATCTTGCGGTGGCTTTGGACACTGCATTCGTTTATGAATTATACCTCCGTTTGCTTACTGCTGCGAGGAGCTAGAAAAAAATTGGAAAATAAAATTGGCGAAACTCGCCTTTGACATATGAACAAGATGGAATTTTTTATCTTCATTTGCACGAAATTTCGTATCTCGTTGGTGGTGGGTGGATTAGTAATACTAAAAAAACATAATTTGCTTTTAAGAAATTACAAAAAAAATATTAGTTTAGTCCTGGATCGAAGTTCCTGAATATCTAGGTGCATTTATGAATTTTATCTAGTCTTTTTTGTCAATAGGGGAACTGATCGCTAAGGACTCCTGGACACTTGAGGTTGTGCACGAAAATTTTGTGAACGTGTGGTATTGCGCATGCATGGCACAAGTACTCAATTTCAATGTCCTCGAGTGTCCAAGAGTGCTTAGCTATCAGTTTCCCTTAAATTGGTTGAATTTCTTAGTTATGGAGACCCAAAGCAAACTTGCTTCCATACGATTCGTCCGCATTTATGCTCCTCTTTTATCATTGGCCCCGTCTGTTTTCGGTTATGTAAATTTATCCAAATTTTAATTAGGCTTAACATCCTAATAATTTAGGAATGTTTAAAACTGCAAAATTATGATTGTGATATTATTTAAGACATTTGTAATGCATAAAAATTAGGGTAAGAACAGTTTGGGGGCAGAAGTATGGCAAAATATGAATGCAGTATTCCGATTAGGCAATCGGGGAAACTAATCGGAACGCTAAATTTAAGATTATGCCTTACAACATGGATCTGGAATTACATGGTCTGAAATGCAGTGTTTGATTGGTTCCCAGATTGCAGGAATTTCAGATTGCCCAATCGGAATGTTGCATTTCATGCCATGCCTCATGCTATTCCATGCCCCACACTGTCTTTACTTAATTAGCAATTTTTACCGATGATTAGGACGAAACTAAATTGAGAGATTGATAAAATAGTTTTAAGTGTTAAAGTGGAGTTATTGTCCACCATACATTTGCTGACCAATTTCTAATTTAATAAGCTTTAAATAAATATAATTTTACATTTTGTGATAACATGTTTTTTATGAACTTGGATATCTGGATTCGAAGCATTTGTTTAAATTGAGCAGTAAGTGAGCTTGATATATTTGTGCAGCTCTATTTCATGTAGTTTTCTCGTTTTTACTAGGAATTTGGGTGCGTTTTTTTGTTCTGCGTGTCTTGCGTCTATTCGTCACTTGGCGCGTCCCTTTTATTGATCTGCCTGCAGAGAATTCTCTGGAGGATCGAGAGAAGTTATTGATCCATTTAGTTGGTGTTTTCCTCGCCGTCTGCTGCGATGGCGCTTTTTCATCTTGTACGATATTAACATTGTCAGCTTTTTCTCTCGGCTTTTTTGCCAAATTCGGGCCGAAATGGGCGATGGAAACACTCAGATGGACATGGACGCAGAGAAGCTGTTGCAGGTACCAAGATGCACTTCTCCTTCTCTGTCCTAATACCTCAATTATGATCTTCCCTCTTTTACATTGGTGGTAACATTTCGTGAATTTGTTCTATTTTTTACTCTTAAATTTGTGCCCTAATGCCCTAATCATTTTCTTCCTCTGGATTTTGTATTTATCAGGGCGTTTTCCTCTTCTGAATTTGTGTCAAAATCCAATGTTATGTACTTTTTTATTTGGGTCCTTATCAATGTGTTTTTTTCCGAATCTGCAAAAATGCCCTAACCTCATTTGCTATGCTTACTCTTCCCCTTTATTTCTGCGAAAATGCCCTAATGCCCTAAATGGATCTGAACATCTTCCTATGATGAATTTCAATTAAAATGTTTTATTTAATAGGTTCTGGAAAAAGCTAATTTGAGAAAAGGATTATTTTAATTGGGACACTCAATTTATATTTATTTATTTTCATTATAATAATGAGCTTTAGTTTCCTAATAACCTTATTAATTTATTTCTTGAATTGAACTAAAATGCCTTAATTGTTTTAATAATTACATTCCATTTAATTTGTAAGCAAATGTCCTAATATGCTTTTTCCTTTAGTCAACGTATGAAGCCCTAATATAAACGTGCTAAAATGGCATATTCCCAAATTACTGCGTTTCAATCAGAAAATGTACCGTTTTTTTGTTTTTCCTCGATGTTTTTCTATATTTATTCCAAATTTTTCTAATCTGTTCTTTTTACTCTTAGGTATTTGTGCCCCAATTGATTTTTTTACTCTTCAAAATTTTCTCCTAAATAATTTCCTGATTTTTTTTTCCTTTACCCCCAGTTGAGGACAGCAGTTTCAGATGTTCTTCCATCCGGGAGTGACAAAGATGACTATCTACTGCGATGGTTAAGAGGTGAGGTCTATTAACCGGCTCTTACGGTCTTACATTTTTTCATATGCATAACTGGATAAGATTTACCTAACCCAATGTTTTATTTCAGCACGAAATCACGATGTCGGTAAAGCGGAAGCGATGCTACGCTCCGTAAGCCAATTTTTAATCGGGACTGTTTCAATTTTGATTTTTCGTAATTCGTTGTTTCAAATATTTAGTCTTTGGCTTGGAGGAAACAAATTGGAGCCAATGGTCTCGCTGAGAGCATCGATGTTCCAGAAGTAAGTTTCTGTTAGATTTTCCTGATAGTTGCTGCTTACTAGATTTGCTATAATATTATCAAAATGATGTGTTCAAGGTGCTGAAAAAGTACTATCCAATAGGGTTGGTAGGACACGATAAAACAGGATGCCCCGTTTGGGTGATCCCGTTTGGAAACTGCGACATAAAAGGTAGTTGAATATCGTGTTTTTGAAATTTAAAAATTAGGCAACTAAATAAAATTATCCTTATACATTCCAGGCCTTATGCAATCTGCGAAAAAGTCAGACTATGTGAAATATTCCGTTCACTTAATGGAGCGAAGCCTTAAAGATATGCAAGATCAGTCGGAACGCGTCAGTTTAAATATTTTTCGTATTTGAATGGGTTTTCTTTAGTAAAAAAATATACTTTGTTTAAAATTGTATTTTCTTGTAGCTCGAGATAAAGATTAACCAACATGTTGTCATCTTCGATCTGGAGAATTTTGGAATGCGGCACATTTCTTGGAAACCCGGTAAATGAGATGTAAAAAAAAAAACCTGTGCTTAAGCATATTTTTTAAAACGAGACAATTTATCTGCATTTTTCGGCAAATACCTGTGCTTGAGCATATTTTTTAAAACGAGACAATTTATCGGCATTTCGACACGCCGAAATTCCGCGAAATTTTATTTCAGGAAAAAAATTGCCTCGTGTGTGTGTGTGCCGTCGGCTTTGTAAACATTATCGTGAGTTACTTTCGGTCATTGCAAAGAAAGAAATTTGTCGATCATTTTTATCTAACTTTTTCGTTTCTTCTGACAATTTTGATTTATTTCTGAAGTTTTTTGCGACTTGTGTATTAGTTGAATTTATCATTTGCAGGAATCGATCTAATGGTTTACATGGCGAAACTGTTCAGCGACAATTACCCGGAAGTAGTGAAGAGCATCTTTGTCATTAACGGTAACCGTTACGCTCGAGATGTTTGTGTTGTTAGCAGAATTTTGTGTAAAGTTGGTTAAGTTCAACTTGCGCAGATGCGGCTATGATAAAGTAGTAACATACTTAAGGGGACCCTAGTCTTGCATATGTGGCAACTTAGGCTTGTGGGGATTCGAGTTATTTAGATCCGCGGTTCTCAAACTGGGTGCCGCGGCAATAAGCAGATTTAGCAATTCGGCTGTAGAATCCTTTTTTATTACATAGCAGCACCAAGAAATAATTAAAAGTTGACTCTATGCCAAATATGCAAACATTTTGTTAGCATGACAAGGGTGCCACGGCTAAAAAAGTTCGTAAATGGCTTATTTAGAGGAACAGAAAAGACATTTAATATATTTAAATCCACTGCATAATAGCCATGCAAACAGCACCATGCTTGGACAATCTCTATTCTAACTTATTCCGATACTTGTTTACAAATGTTTATTTGAATTACAACTTTACAAACACCAATGAAACAGCGGAAACATCTACTTGTCTAAATGATGCATTATTTTTTTAAGAGGGTTGCATACCAGAATAAGCCTTTTTTTCTAAATTATTTTTTAATTCAATTTTGGAAACTGTTAGGAACAAATGGAATGTACAAGGACCGGGCATAAATATTCTATTATTTGTATAATTTTTTGTTTATGTATATTTTTTAAATTGTAGTTTATTGTTGTAAAGTTTATAAATGTAGAGGGTCTGGTTAGCTTTACAGACATATTTCTGGGCCAGCTTCTCGTATATTCTATTTGTTCCTAACAGTTTCGATACTTAAATTAAAAAAATAATTTAGAAAAAAAGGCTTATTCTGGTACGCAACTCTCAATATATTTTCCGCCATTTTCCATAGCTCCCAAAATGTTCGAGATCGCCTATGCCATCATGAAGCCTTTCATCAACGAGGTCACAATTCGCAAAGTCCACATGTACGGACAAGGTAAGGGATACCGATGTTCCGATCGATAATATGTCACTGTTTGTTGATTTTACCCCCCCCCGTTAATTCCTAGTTTTTTTCACCAAGATCACTGGCACGATCCTCTCTTCGCTCTAGTCGACGAATCCGAGATTCCGATACATTACGGTGGCTCGAAAAACGACGGCAGCGGTGATCCACGGTGCACTACTCTGGTTTGTAAGGTTTTCCACAAATTTCATAGTAATTATAGGGTTGCCACTGACCTGCAAAGTCAGGAAAAGTCAGGCAAATGAAAAATAGTCAGGCAAAGGAAGGTAAAAGTAAAATTGAGCTCAAGTCAGGCAAAGTAAGGTGAAAGTAAAATACTGAAATGCAATAAATGTTTGGTTTTATTTTGATCATTTATATAAAATGTTTTTTTTTACAGATCACTTTAGTAATGTACAAGTTATAAAAGTTCCATTTTCAGGTCAGGCAAAGTCAGGCAAAATTTATGATTATGGTGCTAAAAGTCAGGCAAAGACGGGCAAGACGGTTTTGAAATATCGGTGGCAACCTTGTAATTACCGCGGAGGAGAGACATACGCTTATTTTTCTCCCCTTCTGGCTAAAGATGTGTTTAGGTGGAGAAGTTCCGCAGTCTTATTACATGGCCCCTGCTAATCGACTTGAAAAAGCAACAAACTTGCAAACGGTTGTGGTTAATAAAAGCGCCAAAATTTGGTTAGAAAAAGACGTGGTTGAACCCGGGGCTACACTGAAGTAAGTGGCGAAAAACTGATTTTATTTCGAAGTTTCAAAAACCCAGCTTTTTTCGGGTGAAAATTTCTTAAGAGAGAGACTTCTTGTTTAACGTAATTCGCTAATTCTCCGCAGGTGGGAGTTTAAGACCGAAAACAACGACATTGGTTTCGGCGTGTTTCGAACCACGGAAGGCGAGGAGATGGAAGAGTTGCTTCCGATCCAGAGAGTGAATTGCCATTTGGTGCCGGAGGATGGACAGATAATGGGACTGCAGCCTGGAAAATGTGAGCGTTTAGAGAATTTGAGAGCAGATTTTGAAGTTACCACCTAGCACACAGCAAAACAGACTTTGCCGACGCCGATGGTCGAGTGGTTGCATGCTTGCCTCTCGATCCCAGGGTGTTGGGTTTGATCCCCGATCGAGGTCGGTGGGACTTTTTCAAAAGAGCGAAATTTCCACAGTGGCGGCTCTTTCGAATGAGAGTTTAAGCCGAGGCTCCGTGTAGATCCCCCTTGCTCTCTGCATGTTAAAGACCCCCTCGTAGGCAAAATTTTCAGGGAGGTAAAGGAGGCCCATTCTGGTCAGGTAACCTTGTAACCGTTTATTATTTATTTTTGCTCGACAGACAAGATCTGCTTTGACAACTCTTACAGCCGACTGCGGAGCAAGAAGGTGTCGTACGTCTTGGACGTGGAATAAGACGAAATTTAGGCCGCAAGGGTGGGAGAGCCGCCGCCGCAACGGGAACAAATCCAACAAATCTTTCTTCCATCAACTGTCGCTGTCGTTTATCGAGTGAGTGAGTTACGTGTGGTGAGTTTGTGGAACATAATATACGCAATTTCAGTCGTCGTTAACTTCGATTAGGAAGACGAGTTAGTCGTTTTCAATGATAAACCCCGGGGTTAATGTCGCTCTTGTTAAACCACCGTTCTTTCAACCCCCGTTATGCCGATTCTTCGCCATTCGTGGTTAAGTTTTAACGAGTTTTACGCTGATAGAGTGGAATTAACAGTACTTCTCGGAAAAACCTTGTCATAATTTCATGTTTTTGTTCCCAGTTAATTTGTCTGCAGATTAAAATGGATTATTCCAAATTTTAGGATTTTTGCTGTTTTTTAAATGTTTTATTCATTTTTATATGAATTTTTTAAAAATGTTCTCTTAGCTTTGATTTTGCCTTTCGTTTTTTTCTGTTTTTGAAAAATCAGTTTTCCCATCTTTTCTTCACATTTTTTGTCCCGAGAAATGACTTTCCTCAACAGCGTTAAACGAGATTTCTTGAAAATTTGAATTCCAAACCAATAATTTCAGTATTCGAGTTAGTCGTTGTTAAGAGGGTCTACTGGCTAGCATAGCCAAAGGAAAAATTTGCAGGAGATACCTTTGCACATACTAATTAAGATAATTTAACACAAAATTGTATGTCTCCTTTTACTTTAAAATGAACTTTTTAAATTGTTATAATCAGCGATAATTTAAAAAGTGCAAACGTATCTCCGGCAGATTTGGCCATTGGTTATGCGAGCCAGTACTCTCTTAATGAACACACATAAGTTAAGGGGGCGATCCCCACTATGATCCACAATGGTTAAGATGGGGCCGAAATTCGAGCTGTTGTTTTTCCCTTTT
>JAQGCC010002134.1:0-19722 GCA_034698905.1 Xestoiulus laeticollis | reverse complement strand
TTGTGGTAGCGTTCGTGACGTCACGCGTGCTACCACGAGCTAACGCGGGTACCTAAAGAAAAGACGCCTCTGTTTAATAACGAGAGATAATAGGAGGGATGCAACCTTCTAATGAAAGACGGTCAATGCTTGGTATGACGGAGGCTGGTCGACCAATGTCACACCGGTTGAATTTGCCACGCACGGTTTGCTGGAGCAAACAACTGCGATGGAGTTCAATTCTGATGGAGAAGGGAGATAGAAAAGTCAACAGTTTTACGATGAACAACTGTCCATACCATTTTTTCAACGTACATGCATTTTCCGATACGTAATAAGCTCTGTACAGTAGGCTCCTTTACGTGAACGCTATTAAGCACAAGCCGGCAACGCTTTTCGCTCGTAGTTAGCTGCGCGCGTGATCGGCGCATGCGCACATATTATTACGCGAAAAAGCGTTACCAGCTTGTGCTTTAACAGCGTTTGCGTAAAGGAACTTAATAGCCCCAGGCCACACTAGGCTGGAACACTTAATTAAAAAAGAATTTTCGCACGATATATTAATGTGCAAACTTTATAATTCTAGAATTTAAATTAAATTCGATGCCCTGTTTGAGGCTAGCCAAACGCGCGGAAACAGCCTATAGTGTGGCCTAGGGCTTAAAAGCAATTTAGAAATGCTTCCATGGGGTGTGGGGTTGGTCATAAATGGCACGCGGGCCACGGGGATACAGACATGACTATACCTCTAAATGTCGATTTGGCACTTGGCCATTCTGAATGCACTCGTCAAACTGCAAAAGTTTGTCATGAACACCAATGGGCCAGTGCCGCTCCCCAAAACGAGAAAATGTGCAATAATTACGCCTTAATGGATCCAATTAACATTGATATGACGTGAGAACCCGTCAATAATTATTAAGGACGAATGCATAACGTAGGCTGATCCGAACTACTCCCTCCATCGTTTTGTCAGTGTAAATTCAGCATGGGAATGTATTTGGAAAAAAACTCATGTAGGCTACATGTAGGTCACCCATTTTTTTCATCATCCTATTTTAAACATAAAGGGTTGTCAGGCAAGGTGCAGCCCTTTTTGTTTATCTCTTTCTCACGGTTATTTACCAGATTTAGTATTCAAACGAGACTGTTGACCAATTGCAAACTACGCCATATATCATTGATCAGGAAAGCACCCTGTTCTAAAAGATTATAAAACCGCTTATATGATAAAAATTAAACCAAGTAACTTAAATGCGGAAATAAAAAAGCGCACGCTCGTGGATTTCCATATAAAAATGATAATAGTAAAAAATTTAAAATGAATTTGGATATTTTGTGAAATGAAGGAAACGATATTGGATTAATTTGATTTATTTCATATGTAGGCCTATATGTCGTTAGATGTTGCTGTAGATAGTTTAAATACAGGCTTTCTTCCATCAATCTTATAGCGCCATCTATGGTTGTCTATCAAAAGACCTTAATAAAAATCTTATGCAGTGCTACTGGATGTCTGGATGACCCAAACCGATTTCACACAAAAAAAAAATTAGCCTAGAAAATGTAAAGTGAATCACGATTTTCAAATTCCTGCAAAATGAAGAAATTGCTGTTACGCGTTTATTGCAGTCATTATTTACTGGTCACGATTCAGAGATTTCGTCAAAACACAACGTAAATCTACTCTTTTTTTTCTGGATGCTTTCGTGGGTTGACCCGGCCTTGCAAGCGGGTATTTTCGCTACAG
Source organism: Xestoiulus laeticollis (assembly GCA_034698905.1). Lineage (NCBI taxonomy): Eukaryota > Metazoa > Arthropoda > Diplopoda > Julida > Julidae > Xestoiulus > Xestoiulus laeticollis. The sequence continues at coordinate 17,993 of JAQGCC010002134.1, read as the reverse complement.
CTGTTTTATGCCTTTAAACTTGCAAACCAAAAGTTGTTTCACTCATTCAAGTCTCGCATGTACACGCAAAAAAAAAGATGAAAAAATAACGACCCACACGGCGTATAGGAGAACTAGCTGTAATGGTCTTAAATTAGATTACTTTAGTACCAGGAACGATTTTTCTTGAGCTGGGCCTAGACCCACATTTCAATGTTTTATTCAGAGGTATTGCTAAAGTTTTTAATTTTTTGGCTACATGTAGGAATAACATCGCATATAATGTACATGTACATGGTATCGCTGCACTGGTTCTGTACTGTACAGTATGTGTGTACCTCTAGTCGAAACTCTAACCAACATCAAAATACACATGTCATTTTAATTCTTTGGGGTGAACTGTTCAGTTCAATATACATTATACTGTATACGTTATCGCCATTAAAATTCCCAGCGGATTTTACCATTTTCCGGGTAATTTTTACTGTAAACAGTTTCCATTTCTAACATTGGGAGGAGTAGCTTGTTGGTAGTGGCAACGCCCCCACCAGATACATTTACCTTCACGAAGTGAACTGGGCAATGCTGGCCATGTTATCCACATACCAGGGCATGGTCATTTGCATATCGGGGCAACATTCTAGTGACCACATCCTACGCCAGAATAGCCTGCGATTCCACTTCCAATCACCTGACTGTCATGTGGTTCTTTATAGTGTTGGACCAATATAATTATGCTGCTCTTTTCAACGTCATTGCTATTGTCCATTTTCCCTAGAATGGTGTGGTATTCATATCCAATTAACTTTTGCTTGAAAGAGGCAATCTATTTGATGTATTAACAGTACAGTAAAGCTTTTAATCTGCAAATTGAAACTGTACAAGTACATGTATGTCTATAAGCTAACAAATGCCATTTGCTAATTGTTCAACATGCTTAAAATTGAGATTCTGTAACATTATTGTGCTTGCTGTTAGAACTTTTGGTTAAAAAATAAAAATAAAGAAACACGGAAATAATTATAATCAAGGTGCCCAGTCGACTGGATAATCGGGAAATATCCTTGAAATTCGCTTTAAATTTCAGGAAAATCTGATATACATTGTGTAAAATACTTCTTTTTAACCGTTATAGAATGTAGGCCTAACTCTACATGCACTGCTTTTTCAATGCCCGTGTTATTTTTGTATTTTTTTTCAATAAATACATTATAGTATTATTATATTACGTGTATGTACATGTATTTCATTTTCATTACAAACAGCGACCACAAATTTCCCCTTTTTATCAATGGATTAAGGTTTGTTGTACTATCAGTTTGGTACTTTATATTCAAACTGGTAATTGACATTGACGCAGTGATAATTCCAGTTATTGTTAGAGGGAGGGATCCTTGAAAATTTAAAAAAATAGGTCTTGAAATTTTTTTTACAACCGGCAAATGTACTGGACAACATGATGGATGTAATGAAAGTGAAATAATGCAACGTTTTGAATTTATTTTAAATATTTCGGGATTTGCAAAAATAAAAGCAAAAACGTCAATTCACTGGACGTTTAGAAGGTGAAAATGGCATTTGCTAGAAAGGAATAACTTTGACCATCTAATAAATCAAACGTGCTGATAAAGGGAAACTGATCCCTACTTGTTACAAGACAATAAACATATGGTTGCAATGTTGACATGCAAGTGTCAACGGTTTGCATTCCTCTAGGCGAGTTGTTGAAATTAAACAACCATAAACGGTCAAACTATAGGTCAACCACGAGTAGTCGAGTATGACACAGGTTAGCCAATGGCAGAGACTCAATGCTGAACTTGGACACAGCTTTTTTTGGATTTCATTACTCTGCAAAAGCTAGCAAAAGCACAACATGAACGCAATTTGAACTTTGCCAGATCCCCACTGTATACGCATTCCAGTACAGTATATACACGTGTGACACACACGAAATGTTTAACATGGGACGTCGTGGGCTTCAATCCAATGTATTCTCATCGGAGGAAACATTTGGTAAAAGTTTCAAAACCCGTTTCAAGCCAAAAAGCCTTTGAAATACACGGATACAAACAAGGAACACAAGACACAAAAAGGGGGCGGTGATCCGAGTCAGGCCATGTTTGACAACAGCAAAACGCGGTGAATTAATAAGGTTGAACCCAGCAAAACACGGATCGACCAATAGGAAATTTGCAAAATGGATGAAGGAAATTAGAAATGAATTCCTGGATAATAAGGCGAGGACTTAACCAGCCGCACGTACAGATGTCAAAAATCCATCTCCTGAAGGGCCGTTGAAAAAGCACAGCCTGAAGAAGGCATCCGCTCGTCACTTTGGCATCTTTCGCGTTGTTACATAAAACGAAACATGATAGGAAAATGTTATCTTACCTCCACCAGATACGGTGCGACTAACGCTGCGTCTGGAAGCATAGACGGGTTGAAATCCTGGTTACAATCGCATTTTTTTACTCATTTTATCTCCACAACAGAAATGTCACACATTCTCCATAGCACAACCATCCGGACGACTGAACTGAACTTCAGAAGGGATGACGTCAGGCAGAGATGCTGGCGCCATTGTGCGGACAATACTTGAACCAAAATGCCAAATGGCAAAAAAAAAAAGGAGGTCGGAGCGCCACAGCATTGAATGGAGCGGCAAATTTCAATTGGAAAGATACTTAATACAAGGTATCGATGGCTCTGACCAAAAGCTAATTATAGAGACTAAGCATTGATGGGAAATCCCATACGTACGGAAGAGGCTCGTTTTTTTAGATGATTAGTTTGCACCCATTCCTTGCCATTACATACAACCGCTCAATAAATTCTTTTCGTTAAAACGGCCAGAATACATGTACATCATTTTACTTTACAGCCAACAACTTTTCAGGAACCTATTCCTCCCGTCTAGTGAGGAATGGGTGAACATATGTTAGTTTGATCTTGATGATCGTATGTTATTGCCGCCTCAATCAAAAAAAAACCAATAGATTTACATGTATATCGGTTTTTATTGTCATGATCATAGGAAAATCAAATTGTACTGGACTGTTTTAATTTATTAATTGTCTAATGTTCCAGTATATACAAATAAGACCTATGGTCAATAGAATGAACCAGTTTCATTTTAGCCAGAGCTAAAATGGGAAGAAGCCTAGGTCACAGCCAAAGAAACCCAGGGTTAGGATAAAAACAGCAACTTTCCGTTCCAATTCCAAGAATGATCACATTGATCAACGCAGAAAAAAACTTGTGATCCTAGACACTGTCCAAGATACAAGAAGAATACTCGCTACATGGTTAGAAACATTTGCAAATTTCATGTTATCTTCACAATGAGAAAGTCTTTGCCGTGGGCTTGAAACAAAACTACACCATATTCAAAATGTTTAACATTTTAAACAATAGCGTTGGTCTGTGTTTATCACCCTCAGTTGGATATTACATCCAGACAAAATGCCTAATAACATTAACTCAGTTCCAAAATGTATGGATCAGCCACATTAAAATAATGAGGGGGATTGTCAGTCCAAGTGCAGTACCTCACATCATTTCACATTAGGGTTTAGATAAATCAACCCAAAGTTAAAAAAGTTTACTTCATGCTATGTGATTGCAAGTAAATCAATCATGAACAGAACAATGCTTGGTAAATAACATCTCATTACAATTAACACCTGCTATTTAACAAGCAGGATACATCTACCTAAAGGCAGATTTTCCTAAAAATCGCATGTTTTGTGTTACATAGGGTATGAGACCTCCATTTGAATGCACAGTAACAGTCTCGTGCCATATGCAACGCAAAAAGTGAGCATAAAACTTACACTAGACAATTCAAAAGAGCTCACCTGATAAAACAATCACTCAAATACCAGACGTTTTGTACAGCTTTTAATTTTTTTCTTTGTCACAAACAGAGGAACACAATAGCTCAACCAACTCGTTGGGCCAATTCCTTAGCTTTAGCCTTCTCCAATTTCTCGATGCGAGCTCTGGACTTCGCACCCATGACACCACCGCCCCAGTGACGACGAATCTGTAATAGGGAAAAAAAATTAATGACAAAATAAGGCAAACGCACCAGATAGACTTTATAATAAAGTTGCATCTTCCTCAGTGTCAAAGGTATGCTCATTTTAGAGCCATCAATTATAATCAGGTGAAGAAATTCAAAGCCATCATTGGAAGAAAATCAACTTTTGCAAACCAATAAAATAATAAACAAACCTCATCAAAACGCTCGTTGTAATTTGTCTTGATTGTTTCAATCAATTTTCCAAGAGCAGTGCGATCTTCCCTGGAACCAACAAAATTATGTTAATTTGACATCCGGACAGGGTGCATTCATAGAACAACGGAAAATGTATTCAGAGTTAAAAAGCTCATTATGTTTGAATCAACATGGCTATGTCAGTAAAAATACATAACTCATCATTTAAAGTATCGTTTTTGATCGATTCTCAAGGTATAAACGTTAGAAAAGAAATCCAAACGTCGACTTACGGCTTAACATTAGAAAATGCAAGAACTGCGCAGGTCTTCCTTCGGACAACAGTTCCTAAACGAGCCTTGTTTTTAACGATGCAATAAGGAACGCCCATTTTACGGCAGAGGAAAGGCATGAACAACACCATCTGTAGCAACATGAAAAAAATTCAAATTATAAGATGCTCAATTCACAAACATATATGCTTAGCAAATAAGGATGCTCGCTCAGAGTTAAAAAGCTCAAAAATTATTCAACACAGATTTTCAGGTGAAGAAATTCAATAGAATCATCATTGCAAGCACTAACTAATTAGTGATCAAGAATAAGATCTAAAGGTCACAATTTTAATTACCTCAACAGGATCCACATCGTGAGCGATCATAACCAGTTGTGCCTTTTTCTGTTCAATCAAGGAAGTCACTGTGTTAATTCCTTGTCGGACGACTGGTGGTCTCTTGGTCGGCGAATCTTCCTTGCCCTTCACCTTCTCCGCTGCACGCGCACGAAGCCTGGCTGCCTTTGCCGCTGGAGTTTCTGGCCTGTATTTGTCCAAAAGTCTAAACATCTCAGTGGCTGAAAACACGACAAGTTCAGATTAAACCCAAAGTAAAACCGCTTGCAAAGTTACGCGAGTTTAAGGTTTTCACATCAGAGGTGTAGATCGTCAAAGCATTTCGGTTAGCAAATACTCAAACGGTTTCGTCATCATAAAAATGCTGTCGTATATTCAACACATCAACGAATTGCTTTTTACCGAAAGCATCGATGTCGAAATCTTGCCAATTTTGTTTAGTTAGGGAAAAGAGAACCCACTATTTTCAGTTAGCTTAAATCTTTTGGCGTTATGGCAAACAACACTCTAAACGTATAATGTATAGTGCTGAAAGTACGAGAACACCTAACCAAATGTCGTGAAGACGCAAACAACATATTCTTACCAGTTTGCCTATCAACAGTTTGGGTGAACTGGTTGACGGGTGGGGGCACCTTAAGACGCTTGTAAAGAATGGCCTTCTGACGCTGAATCCTGACATACTTGGGCCAGCGCACAAATCTTCGCAAATCCCTCTTGGGTTGGATATCCTGGCCTGAATAAAAACAATGAACAGACCGTATTTACCTTATATCACGCATGAAAGCTTTAAAGTAACGCTGGCCAACACGTACAACCTAAACGCGTGTATGTAGGCAAAATAGGGTTGCTTACCAATGCCGAAGTTTTTCGGTCGCTTCTCGAAAAGCGGATTTACATATTTTTTCGGTTCCACCTTTTTAACCAAAAGTGGAGGTGCTGCTACCTTCTTTTTGGAGACCAACTTCTTTCCTTTGGGCTGTAATAGAAACAATGAATCACATTTTGTGCCACGCTGTAGATCGATACACGAGAATTCCTGTGTAACGTGAGCACTTTTTGTTTGCAAAAATTAACTATAAATTTCCAGAAATGATAACAAACGTATTTTTTTTTGTTTCTATCTTGCACATATAATCGGCATTGCTTATAACCGGATAAAGCGACAGCATGGTTAACTTTTATACATGTCGGACAAGATAGGACACGGGGCAAAATTACAAGAATAGCAAATCAAGTTCTTACCTTCTTTTGCACCATTTTGATAGTTAGTTTGATTCAACCTTCGAAAAACCTCAGTTTGAGGCTCCAAAATAATAATCGATGCCTATAATTTTAGGCAGATAAACGTTGGATTGAAAACGATTTCGCCGAGCGTAGAACGAACACGCAAGAGGCGAAATGGAAAAGACAGTAATGGCTCACCCCCAAATCCCAGAATGCAACGACGAGGATTAGGCAGAGCGCAATGCACAGATTCGGTTATTCAGAATTTCTGGCCCATAGAATTTCTAACTCATTTTTTGGAGAGGGATTAGTTGCTTTTTCTGTTATTTTTTGCAAAGCAACATGAAATACTTTTACACATAAAACTCCAATGAATGAAAACAAGCTCTAATCTTCTATCCAGCAGGAGCGATAAAGAAAAGCAGCAAGGTGGAAAAGATACCCTTGAACAAAGCTAGAAAAGCTAAGAAGGAACAATCCGAAAACTAGAAACTACATTGAGGGCTTTTTGACAGGCTACTGAGGCAGTATCTGCCACTCAGCCACTGGCAATTGGCAAAACGAAATTTGAATCACGTTTGCTATTGAACATGTCACAGGCAAAAGCATTGCCGCAAAGTAAAGAAGCGCTTTTAAAGTCTTATAACAAGCGCTTAAAGGATGACGTAAAGTCAATGTTGGACAATTTCACGGAAATAGTCAAATTGGCCCGAGTAGAAGACGTTAGTCAGGTACTGAGGGTGACTGCTTGCGAACAGGATGAATATGAAATGCACGTCAGGGCAGCTAACATTGTAAGTACATGTACATGAACCAAAGTATTTTAAAATGATTTCGCAAGGCATGTACATGAATAGGTAAAAAATGCAATCTCGAAAATCCTTACAGATGTCAGGCAATAGTGTGGACATTGTGCATGGTGTTATATACAAATGTATAGCAACCTGCGATGTATGATTTGTTGCACTACAGACGAGCCCAATGCATGCACATTAATGTACGTATAGCGCCCATTGATTTGCATGTACTCGACCGTCTTATGCCACTTTAATACCATACACCAAAAGTTCGCCATATGGTCACAGCACATGAAGCAAGACGACAGTTTGTGAAATAATGTTAAAGGTATTTGGTGTCCACCAAGATGGTTAGTATGTGGCGATAATGGCGTTTTGCACGAGACCATCCTATTATTTGCATGTATTCGCCTTGTGCATGCATATATGCCATGGCCATATGCCGCAAAATCGCCACATCACCATGCATATGTTCACCATCTTAATAGGTGGGTACCCTGCCTATTTAAAAACCCGGTGCACACGACAGTGCGGTCTTGTGATTCGGCGAGACGCTAATATTTGAATGATATACGTTACCGCATCGATAATGCGCACCCGTCTGCGGCACATCATTCAAAATAAAGTCTCGCCGAATCGCAAGACAGGACTGCATCGCTCATGTGCACCGGGCCTTAGGTAGAACGAGTGCCTATCAAGATGGTGAGCATGTGATGATATATCTGCAAGAGGTGATTACTTGCAAATTAGTAGGATCGCTTCGTGCAACATACCATATCACCACATGCTCACTATGTTGGCGGGCACTCTGCCGAATGGTTTACTCAATTGGTATGTGTATGCAAAATGCAGCAGCTTATCCATAAAATGTAAGCCACGTTTCTTATGCATTGGCTGCAAATTTACTTGCAGGTGCGAGCTGGGGAGAGTTTGATGAAATTAGTTTCAGACATCAAGCAGTACCTGATCTTGAATGACTTCCCGTCTGTTAATGAGGCAATCACTAGGAACAGCCAGGTGTTTCAAGAACTACAGGTAGAATGTGACGGAAAGCTAATGGCCCTCAGGGACGACATGGCAGCAGATTTATACGAACTGGAAGAAGAGTACTATTCATCTACTTACAAGTGAATCCCAGCATGATCATATTCTTAGCATAAAACTCATTCCGTTATAGGTGTGCGATTATCGATTCTGAAATAAAATATTTTAAACGCATTAATCTGGCGAATAATTACAACAAAAAGTTTATTTATAAAATACATACAAGTGGTATTATCATATTTATATATATATATTTACAAAGCGAAATGAATGCTTGAAAGGCATGCACAGGTCAGAGCACGCTCTCAGTGCATCATTTCGTGTCAGTTTGCTTATAAATGCTCGGCTGATTCATGTATCGGAAACTTGTAATTGTAAATCAAGTTTACGCTTTTATAGGTGACAAAAGCCATTGTATTACACATTTTTAATTTGAAGAAAAATGTAGATAAATCGAAGCTCAACAAAGTGTAGCTTGGCTTCTCATTTAATGTAAAGCAATGCTATTCTTTCCATTGCTGTTTCAATTTAGGCTGTGGCCAGCAAACTTTAGTACATAGACAAGTCTTACTTTTTTTAAGTGGGGATTTTTTATCTATAACACGTTCTATTTGAGTGGTGAGCCACATGTAATATATGTACCATGGGCCATGGTTTGCAGACTCCTGAATAAAGGGAATGAACTATGATTTCATTTCACCATTTCAGCTATTGATAGTTGTGCCTCTTTCTGAACCCACAGGAATGATACATATACATTTGCGAACATGATAGGAAAATGAAATGCAGCACTGGAATAATTTTAATATTTTTTGTTGCATTTTTGCTATTTACGACTGCAAAAAAATTGAAAATGTTATATTGGATTTTTTATCTTGGCTATGATCGATGTACATGAATCATTTCTGCTAGTTTGAAAAGAAAGATATCTATTAATTTTTTAGTCCATTTTTTTAGTACAAAAGTACAACTGATACATGAAACAGTGCCGTTGTGGGCAACTTTGACCTTAACACATCCCTAAATGTTGGTGGTACATGTGGATATCTCGTGGAAACATCAAAATGCGAGCCACGGCTTTGGCCAGGCCATAAAACTTAAAATAATATGGAGATTCCCTCATTGTATTAAAAACTTACATGTGCTGAAAACAACCGCACCAAACATCACAGTATTGCTGCGCAAAAAGCCCATTCATCCTGATTTTGAGTTGAGTCATGGGAGGGTAGGCTATACATATTAACGTGTCCAAAAATATATATAAACATTTCCACATAAGTCCTGCAAAAAAATACCATAATCTCACTATAAAAAAAAAACTGCAAATAAATGCGAGTTAATAACAGCAACAACAGGGGAAAAAGAATTGCAACTCGATTGATTGATTATCCATTCAATGGTTGTGGCGAAACCTCAGAGACCTTATATGCCAGCATGCAACTCAATAGCAAACAGACAAATATTGGAAATCCAACATTGGGGTAAATTTTGTTTCACCTTACGCTATCTCTGTATAGAAATCAAATTTAGTGAAATACATCGATAAACTATGAATACATTTGCATTATTAATAAAATCCAGCACGATTCATGCTTTTTTTGTTGTCAATTTGAACATGTTTAAATAATTTACTTTTATAAGTCTGGAGTTAGTAGCTGAATAGAAAAAAAATGTCATCCTACTGGTTGCATTTAATTGCCAGTCAAATGAATTTCAATCAGTCAATCGCAACTTTGCACTGCATCAGTAGCACTGAAATTGTAATTAGATGTAAATTATAAGAACAATAGACTGGTTAAATGTGCCATCAATCACATATCAAAATTATAGATGGACATTTCGTTTAAAGTGCACAGTTTAGTTTTTTTTCATGATACTAAGAATCCAGGATAGTTTAGAGTGTATCAAAAAAATAATTGCTCGGGATGCATATAAATAAAAAAGGTGTAGGTGAGATTGATGACACTTGACATTTGTATATTAAATAAATAAAAATATTTGACAATCTCAAGAAAATTGAGCAATGAAAGTGATTTAAAAAGAATTGGGGGAAATCTCATTTCCAGCTGATTACAAATAGCTGAAACCTGCACATTCACGATTTCTGAAAATGAACCTTTGGTGTGCGTGTTTTTTTTAAAAAAAAAAAAAGAATTTGTTTATAAAGCTTAGGTAATTAAAGTGTGTTGTTGCGCTTCAAAGATTTTGTGCGGCAACCACTAGGTATAATAATACCAATGGGTAGAGGTTAACGCGTATTTACACTTAAAACATTTGCATTCGTACATGATCCTGAAAAAAAAAATGCATCCAGCTACATTTCCCTAGCAATTTTTGTGCGGAACAGGTGTCATCGTTTTTTACATTTCATTCAATGCATAGACCACACATGGCGTTAAAAACGCATTAAAAAAAAGAGTAATATTTGTCGCCTTAGCGCCGTTTTGGGACAAGTGCATTGAAGATATTATAAATAAACCATTTGGAAATTAAATTTGGGGAGCTTTGAAAGGGTGGTTAAGAATGCCTTGGCGCCATTTATGTATCTGCTAACCCAAATGGCCAAATTTGAGAAAACTAAAGTACACGTTACATGTGATCAGAATTTTTTTTTCTACCAAATATTCTTTTGCAAATTAGATTTTTACAATTATTCAGATTATTTTCCATGATTAATGGACTTTGGTTTTCTAAAATTTATCTTCCAAAAATTGAAAACATGCCGACAATTTTTTTAACATCCCCCAACCAAAATCCAACGTATAAGTATCATGATGTGGCGTCGATCAAAGCGAAACCACGTTCACTGATGTATCAAGCCTTGGATGCCATTCTCCGACAGGCCAGAGATTCAAACCTGATATACCTTGCAGCGCAACAAACGTTTGCAAAGGATCCCTGCATTGTTTTCCTTGGCTTTGGCTGTTAATCAGCTGCACAAAAACACCACTGTCGCTTTCCTTGTTATCAAAATAGAGCAACATCCCGGTCCTCGGCTAACGCTGTGATACACAGCAGGGGTTTTGGTGCGGGGAAAACGCTCACAGCTTCCATTCTCCTTTACAATTGAGATTCTTGATCCGAGATTCCTTATTCACATCTTCATTGACTGTGATGGCTGACGCGCCGCCTCATGCACGCCTTCAGGCTGCTGTACGTGTTGGGATAAACCCTCATGAGCACAAGGGCCGAGCCCAGGGAGAGGCGCACGGGCGCAGAATCGCCACCCGGCAACTGGAAGAAGAAAGTGTCGACGGCCGCCACGCCATCGTCTGTCGGCTCCACGGCCACAGGCCGTACGCAGTATTTGTCATCGGCAGCGTGTGACGAGAGGAACTTAGGCGAGTCGCGGCCTCCATGGTGGTGATGGTGGTGGTGGTGATGATGATGATGGTGGTTGCTCCCATACTTGACCACCCCGCCACCAGTTCCCTTGCTTTGCTTGCGGCTAATGTACGACGGAGAATAAGCGTAGAAGTCTGCGTCCTCGGAGTCCTCTTCGATGATAACTAACGATTTGGCAAATGGTCTACTGGCCATGTGCTCCATCTCGACTGCATGCCTTTGCCTTGCACGCCGTAGATCCACGGCTTGCTTCACCTTCCACATGACCACGCACACGGCCAGGAAGAGAAAAAAGCAAGAGAAGAACACGGAGAAGAAGACGAAAAGATCGATGCGGGGCTGATCTTGCCGGAAAAACAGCGTTCCGAACGACTCCGAGTCCTCCTCGCTGCTGCCGCCAATGCCGTGCAACACCACGAAGAAGCGCGTGTTGCGCAAGTCGTGCACGGCCTGCGGAAGCGTGATGACTAGCCGATGATGCAAGTTGCGGACCACCAAGAAGTCGTAGGGATCCGTGATGGTGACGAACTTCTTGAGGCCGTCGGCATACGTCTCGCGCACTTTAAACTGAGAAGGACCACTGATGTTAACCGAGATTTCGGGAGAGTCGAACTCGGAGACGCGCTTAAAGGTGTCGATGGAACGCCGACGTTTGGACTCGTGCACCATGCCTCCTCCCAGGGGCACTCTTACGCCTTCGCGTAGCTCGATGCCATACTTGCCGTCGATAGATACCTCGTGGAAGCCGCTGCTACGGTTGACGTCGACTACGAAGGTGTCGTCCTTGGGCGAGAAGAAGAAGTCCACGCCACCTTTGGTCACGTCCACTATTACCCGGATGTCCACATTCATGTACTTAGGATGGATGGCAAAGAAGACGGTGCGACCTTGATATAGGGGAGTCAGGGTGGTGCAGTCTGCTAGTCGAAAAAGGAATTTAATGTACAGTATAATTAACCAATGACAGTGTGCTCTATGATCTAGCGACTAGAAGTTTCATTAAGAAAGTTGCATACCAAAATAAGCCTTTTTTTCTAAATTATTTTTTTATTTAATTTTGGAAAGTGATATAGCAACAAATGGAATGTACGAGGACCTGGCATAAATATTCTATTATTTGTTTAAATTTTTTATTTATGTATATGCATATTACATTTCATGGAAATATGTTTGTAAAGTTTACCAGACCCTCTACAATAATAAACTTTACAGACATATTTTCATGAAATGGAATATACATATACATAAACAAACAAATTAAACAAATAATAGAATATTTATGCTAGGTCCTCCTACATTTCATTTGTTCCTAACAGTTTCCAAAATTAAATTAAAAAATAATTTAGAAAAAAAGGCTTATTCTGGTATGCAAGCCTCTTAAACGATCAATTCCGACAATGCGGAAAGATTTTGAAAACGAACCAATATTCTGCTTTCTAGGATCAAAACAGTAGTCACGGTCGACTGACATTGTTCGGTAACACTGGTGACCATTGGTAGGGTTCCCCATGAAGTTATCATTGCATTTAGAGCACTGGAAAATAGAATCGGACTTTAATTTTTCGGCAATATTCCAAGCCCGACGATTCAAAATTCTGGATTTATGAACCACGAATCATGAACAAATTTAGAAGTTGTTTTTTATTCTTACCTGTAATTTCCAACACGGCTGCGAGTTTCCTTTCCCCTTCTGACTACACTGCGTGTCGGAGCTGGTGTTGTTCTCACATTTACAGCCTTCCCCATTGATGGCTTCACAGATGTCGCTGTGTCCATTGCATTCGCACGGGCGGCAAGAGTCTTGCGGACTTCCGCTTGTCCTAAAGTAGCCCTTGACACAATCTTCGCACCGATCTCCTTTGGTGGAGTGCAGGCAATTCATGCAGATGGCCTCCATGCCAGGACCCTCAGTCACATTCTGTAGCAATTCGCTAAGGCGATTCTGAAACAGGCCACCAAAAAAGTGAGCCATACGAGTTTGGAAACGACGACTATTCAAAATAGATTCGAAACTCACGTCATCCAAAATGTTTGAGGTGCCACTGATGTTGTTGTTGGTGCGGTCGGTAGAGCTGAGGCATACGTCGCTGTGACCATTGCAATATACCTTGCATGGGATGCATTGGCCATTGTGCTGTGGATCGCCAACGAATAAAGGCTTGCATTTTTCGCACTGCTTGCCCTATTTAAAAACAAATTAATTGAATGAGAGTTGGTTGCAAAAGGAGCACAACGGCATCTAAGTCTAGAAAGGGCCAATTTTCCTGCAATATTTTTTCTCTGGTTACCGTTTGCTAGTTTATGCGCTTGCTGCTTTTGCATGCATATGATGACGAAATGTAATGGTATTTATTCTTTTAGCTTTATGTAAGAACAAACTCCTTACCTGTGTATTATTCTGACATTCTAAGCAAACGTCCAACTGGTCAACCCCCTTACAATTGCTGTGACCATTGCACTGGCAGTGGATGGAACAATTTTCGCCAACATATCCAAAATGGCATACACAAACGTTTGGCTCTGTGCAGGTCCCGTTGACACAGCCCTTGTGACATACTGGCTTGCAGCGCCTGCTGTTGAGAAAAAATGCCCATCGTAAAGATTAGTAGGTCTGCGAATATAAATGTATCGGCAGGATTTTTAATTTGAAAAGGTTGGCTAAGTGTTTACACTTAGATCCTTGAACTCGGGAGACCCAGGTTCGAACCCTGGTCGGCTATCATGGTTGTTGTTTTTCGTGGTTTCCACACAACCAACAATTGCCCGTATAAGCAGATGTCTGGATAGTTCCCCAAAAATGCGACCACGACCGTATATTCTTCCCTTTAAAAAATCTGGGACTTTGCCTCCTGCCACATGGCATGATAAATGCTGACTGCAGGGTAACGAATTGAATTGAATTGAAAAAAATCCTTACTTTTCCAGAACATAGCCTTCCCGACACCGACACTCGAATCCCTCCATTGTGTCCACGCACAATTCGCTCTTCTTGTCGCAGGTGTGATGGTTGTTGAGACACTCATTCTCAGGGGGGCAAGACAGATATGCCCACGTAGGCACTCCCTCGGTGTAGTTAATCCATAAGGATACGTTGGCTGCAGACGACTCAATGACCAGTGTTACGTTGTTTGGCTTGCAGAGGCCACTGGAAGGCCCTTCCAGACCCCCCTCCATGCATTTACCCCACCCATTGAGGCTGGTGTGGTTGAGGGCACACCAACCGCAATGAGGTTGAGAAAGGCAGTGTGAGCACTGGGTGAATTCCACACAAGGGCGAGGACAGCTGCCCTGTACCTTACCGCAAATGCCTCCAGCACAACGAAGGTGTTGGTAACTGGGAGAAATGCACTGAAATACAAGCATTAAAGTAGTGTTAAAAACAATGGTGTGTAGTTTTAAAACTGCATTTGTACCATATGTTCACCTCCTTTAGCGACTCGCTCCACCTGCATTCATGCCAGCCGCCTTCGGCGCCAACTGAGCTCAGGCAGGTCTTGCAATCCTTCAGCTGAGTGCATCGAGGAGGGCATGCTTTTGGCGGCATGGATACGACGGTAAAGTTGAATGCGGTCAACATGACTTTCATGAAGCAATTCCAGTTGTTGTCAGGTTTGTTGATTGCTGTCCTCCAGAGTTCAGCTGGAGGTTTTTTGTAAAAAAAAATGGACAAAAACAATGAGAAACGATAGGCACAATTTCAAAATGGATTAAGACGGTTGCATACCAGAATAAGCTTTTTTTTCTAAATTATTTTTTATTTAATTTTGGAAACTGTTAGGAACAAATAAAATGTGTGAAGACCTAGCATAAATATTCTATTATTTGTTTAATTTTTGTGTGTATGTATATGTATATTCCATTTCATGGAAATATGTCTGTAAAGTTAATTATTGTATTTCCATGAAATGGAATATACATATACATAAACAAAAAATTAAACAAATAATAGAATATTTATGCTAGGTCCTCATACATTAGACATGATTCACACCAACGTTGATGTAGATCAACTGATGTGGATTAAATTAAAAAAATAATTTAGAAAAAAGGCTTATTCTGGTATGCAACCCTCTTAAATCTTATTGGAAGTCCAAATCTCCTGCATTCGATGTTGTCTGCATTCAACAAATGAAGAAAAAAAAAACAGCATCCGACTTACTGGATTTTAGCATTTGGCGTGTCCAAATACAGTTACCAATGTCTTTGCACTTCTCGCAGTCAGAAGAGCTACACTGCCGCTCTGGACACGCAGACACATCCTTGATTGCTGGCAGATGTTTGCTGCTGCAATTTTTCTCATCCTCGCAGCTGCCACCGATGCGGATACACCGACCACAGTAAGGACACCATTGACACACCTGAAAATGGGATGGTTTTGTGATGAGACCAACGATTTTTGAAGGACAATGGATGAGAAATTGGGTAGCCTACTGAAGCTCACGTTTTTAGCGGTAGGATGAACTGGCCATGTCGCAAGGCATTCGGAGCAGGTGGAATGTCGATAGCAGTTTCTTCGCTCGATCCAATCCTTGCTGCACACAGTTCCATGCGAGAACTCTGAAGTACCCTTCGAACTATGACAGCTACCAGAGATGAAAATAAGCCTCAGATGCCAAGCTACCATTATGGGTGAACAATGGAAAAAAAACAAAAATGTACCTGGGTGGGACTTCGCGCTTGTTGGTGTAGCAGTACGTACTGTTGAATCCGTCCTGCCGAAAGAGTGAGCAAAACGAGCAACCAAATTTGCGCTGGCATGCCTCTCTGGTGTGATATACGCTACACAAGTCAGATGGAATATCCAGCTTCATGAGATTTCCGATGGATGTCCCGGCAAAACCGCCAAAAACGTAATAGCTAGATTCGACCGCAACTGCAGCCATACCAAGAGCAGGTAGGAATTTATCGCCGATTACTGTAGTTCCTGAAGTGACGTAAAATAGGTCGTTAATTTAAAACAAGCAAGTGGCATTGATTTAAACATGCTCCACTAAATTAAAAAGGAGTTTTACAGTAGCTTTGATTTAAGCATTTCTTGAATTCATTTTTTTTAAACATCTGCAAAGAGTCCAGAGGAATTTTGGTTCCTTTTTTGGAACTTTCCAAAGTATAACGCAATTTTCATGAATCTAGTTATAAATAACTTTGCTATTTTTCAATTTCATTAAATGTTGCATCTTCAAGATTCAAATTCTCAAATAGTTTCTCAATCAGATTGCTAAACCAAAAACCTTAAATAAAACCACCTAAACAGGGCATGAAAACTTACCATCTCCAAGAACATCAACCCACATGTTGCAATCAAAGACGTAAGCATGGATTTGTGGCACGAGACCGCCGCTATCTGACTGTCCGCCCATAACGAGCATGTATTCGGAGGATACGACAGCAGAATGTAAGTAACGAGGCGAGGGAAGATTTCTGCTCCTGGCTAATATGTTGGCCTCCTCATGCATGGGCAGAACGGTCCACTTCCTGCTAGGATAATGGAAGGCATACAGCTCCCTGGAAACCATGGTTTTATTAATCTTATATAGCACTCCTCCGTAGACGTAGAAGCTCTCCGATGGTGCATGGTAGACTGTGGTGTGCCCATAGATGCCCACCGGATATCCACCGCTCATGTTCAGGGCGCTCCACTGTCCGCTGGCCAGGCTGTACTCATAGACCT
Source organism: Xestoiulus laeticollis (assembly GCA_034698905.1). Taxonomy (NCBI): domain Eukaryota; kingdom Metazoa; phylum Arthropoda; class Diplopoda; order Julida; family Julidae; genus Xestoiulus; species Xestoiulus laeticollis. The sequence continues at coordinate 1,077 of JAQGCC010002134.1, read as the reverse complement.
TCTCTGAAAACCCATGCTGCATGTCAAAACCACCAATCAACATGAGGCTGCTGCCTGCACGATTCGTCAAGGTGTGCCCGGCCAGCGCCGGCGGGGTGCGGCCCATGGTAGGTGCAAACGACCAGCGTTTGCTAGTGGTGTTGAAAGTCCAGAAGTCGCCGAGAACCTTATGTTCACCGCTGGCAGTGAAGCCACCATAAACATACATCGTACTCCGAGCATTGACGTAGGCGGCGGCGTGAAAATAGCGGCCTACGGGTTGAGAGTGGAAGCCCTGTATCAGCTGTGACTTTACGTTGGTTTCCTGCCACGAGCCGCTCCGCGTGTCAAATTCCAAGACATCATCTAGCACGCCGCGTGTAATGGACCAGCCCCCATAGACCCATAGTATCTCCCGATCATCAGCGACCATGGTGTGGCCCATGCGTGGCAGGACGTTGAGCAGTTCTGCGGACGCAGGTGATGCACGCTGAACGTCAACCAAAGATGTCAGTAGAATTTCTTTGGGCGAAATCTTGTGGGAACAGTCTAGTCCACCATGCTGTTTATCGCACTCGCAATGTCCGAAATCCTGTGAATTTGAAAAATTCTAAAGTCGATTACACAAAATTGATAGTGGCTCGATCACATACTTATAGGTAAGATTGCCTTAAGATGGTTGCATACGAGAAGAAGTCTTTTTCTAAGTTATTTTTTTATTTAATTTTGGAAACTGATAGGAACAAATGGAATACATGTATACGAGTACCTAGCATAAATATTCTAATATATGTTTAATTTTTTTGTTTATGTATATGTATATTCCATTACATGAAGATATGTCTGTAAAGTTTATAATTGAAGAGGGTCAGTGTAAACTTTACGGACATATTTCCATGAAATTTAATATACATATATTAAACAAAAAATTTAAACCGACAAGGTTGGCTTAGTGGTCATGCTTAGCTCCTTGAACTCGGGAGACCCGGGTTCGAACCCCGGTCGGCTATCCTGGTTGTGATTTTTCGTGGTTTCCCACAACCTCCATTAATCGCCCATATAGGCTCAAAAGGCGAATGCCGGGATAGTTCCCCAAAA
>JAQGCC010002133.1:0-19736 GCA_034698905.1 Xestoiulus laeticollis | reverse complement strand
TTAGAGTAGAATCTCAAAGCATTGTTATTACATGTAAAGGAACCACACGACTTTGATTTCACTTGGGATTCGCGAAAGGACCTTCAATGTCATTAAGAATTCCTGGTTGACAAGCAATTTTAATAGCCAAATATTACCTGTTAGTATAACTTATAACCAAGCTGTTAACGAACTCTGCATCAGTTGATTAATATTTTATAAGCATGTCTTGCAATCTTGTTTGACAACCATTTTTTCCCTACCACTGGTTGCGATAGAGCCCTATTGATCGGATATCCTGTCTCAGATGATAACCTTAATTAACGAGCATATGTAATTTCACCCTTTCTTACAAGTGGTAGTCTCGTCCCTTGCCTCTAAATGGGTCGCCGACCAAATGCATTTGCACGAGATTCTGACATTTCCAGCTTGGAGGGATGGTATAAAGATGGCATTCACGCGCCATAGCCTTATTACTATACGGACCAATAACTTGATATGGCATATTTTTTTTCCCGAAATGCTGATAAATCCACAAACATACATGTATATACGTTCCCAGGTCTTGAAGAAACGCCGAAGTTATTGGTAATAATAATATGATGAAAGCATTTCGTTTGGTTGTCGCCATCTTTTTTTTTTCCATCCACATACAGGACATATAGCAAATTGCTCCTATATTGAATGTGGGGGGTTGGGGGAATAATTCCGAGGTTAAATTGGACGCAATAAATGGGGGCAATAAAGACAAGCCGCCTATTAGGCAATTAGAGGGATTCAAATTGAATTTATATCAAACGTTGAGAGATTTCCATGCGTTTTGCTAGAAAATCCATATGCGAGAGCCATAAAACGGCAATTAGGTACTAAGGTCATGATTGATTCGATTAAATATTTAATGATTGCTAATTTCAGCTTTTTATGATGTCAATCACGCTGGCAACTAGATCTGGCCAACAAACGTGTCCTAAATTAAGCTAAAATGTCCTTGCCATTTTGTCGGACAAATTGTCTGTCAAGAATTCTATTGAAATCTATAGCCTAGAGCCCTAGACGAAAAAGAAATCAGACAAATTGTCGAAATTCCATTGCATTTGTACATTCGTATATATAATGATATCATTTCAGCGGGTTGATCCTCAAGCATGTGTCTGTTTTGACGTGGCTGAAATGTAGAAGCTGTATGATTCTAACCACAACGGCGCTTCATCAATACGCATCACGTGTTCAGTGGTCATATTGTAACGGCGCTTCACTGAAATGCCATTTAGGATTTTTTTTTACAGCATGCAAAAAATCTTGTTTTCCCCATTTTTAAATTTTGGCGTGGGCATGCATTTTATCCACTTGGCTTATCACATTTTACCAAAATACAACAACACCGCAGTCCAACGTATCGTTTTACGTTCGTCGATGATTAATTTCCCAAATTACGATGGACATTGTGAAACCACTCCACAACAGAACGTGCACGTATTGAAGATAAATTCGCAAACGTTTTACACCATACATTCCGTTTGACTTTGATGTGCACGTACACTGAAATTTCATCATCAGTGTCCACCGGATGAACAGAGCATGCCATATTGATTTCTCGACTCGTCCAATAAACGTCCATAATTCGGATTTCTTTAGCTAGGAGCCAAAAAATAAACCAATCCATCAAGTTGGTCTACCCTGTTTTTATTTCAGGCAATACGTGGCGTCATGATCAATATTTACCATCAACAACAACTCTTCCAAAACCACACGAAATTTGAGATTTCATTTTTTTATATAGTTTTTTTCAAGCTGTCTTCTCTAATATATAAAGGTTGAGACTAAGGTGAATATGGAAACGGACCATTTTATGTGCTTTGCGAGTTGAAAAGTTCATCTGTGATGCAAAAATCCCCAGTAACCCTATGATGACCACCTTGCTTTCAAAAGCTCAGGTGATCAATGGGGCCCTATTCCACAAAACTACAACACTAATAAATTACTAGTTACAAGTTACAAGTTACAAGTACAAATAAATATGGAGTAATAAAATAGTGTTCCACAAAGTTGGTGCAAGCACTTGTAAAATTAACTAATATTTTACATGAGAAGTCAATATTTTACAAGTGAAGTTGGATATGAAGTTGTGGAATAGGTCCCAGGGGTCTATTTCACTCCAAAAAGTTTTAAAAAATACATCAGTTGTAAACTCAGAACCTCAAAATATTAAAACCAATAACGAAGATTTCAAACTCTTGGATGATCACATGGCCCCAAGATGGTCATCAGAATTCTAGCTGAATTAACTTGAATTTGAAGGAATAATCTGAGTCATGACGACATTCGCCACCAGCTTGCCCCATCCAAAAACTGCTGCAGTGTCCTTTCAAAGCCCATAAACCGCGGTCCGTGTAAGTAAGGGCTGCGTGCACCAAGGTGGAAATATAGTTGCTAAGCAACCGTGCCCAAAATGCACGCAACATTAGTGTGGGGGAGGGTCTGGTTTGGCGAACGATTGAGATCGACAAAAGGCCAAACATCAAATTTAAAAGTCAGTGTCTCCACACAAATCTCGCATATAGATTTTTCTCGTGAATAATGTATGGAGAATACGTGTGGCGCCCCCGAAATCCTTTTAAAAAAAAAGCAATATGAGAAAGTCGAACCTGGTGCCAATATCGTTCCAGAGCCCAACACTTGATCATGTTCAAACTTCTTTTGTCACGTCCATGGGACATTGTTGGAATGTCACCACCTTAGAACGAATTTAGTGAAATTCAAATGTAATATCAGATAAGCTACATTGCACCTTGTTGGGTTTTGTGATCAATGTCCACGAGTTTCAACAGTACACAAAGAGCTAGTTTCCATTTTTAGTCAAATTTAAAACTTAAGACAGTAAATCATTTCATTTGGTGTGTTACCCCATCATTCTATTTTACGTTAATAGTACATTCTATTTAAAGTACATTCACATCAGGGTGGCATGCATAAAGTCTTTCCAACATTACAAAAAGTTACAAAAAGAAACTATTACAGTTGCAGATGGTTTAATTGTGAAAAAAAGAAAGGGAACCTCGTTAAGTTGTTCCCTTTGTTCTAGGTAGAGGTTGAACTGGTAGAAGAGGTGCTACAATCACTGGAAATGAAAATGGTGCCAATGCAAGAGAAAGTTCAATGTGTTTTATGGCACCATGATACCATTACCGTGCAGTGAAATTTTAGGATGGTCTATGGACGACCATCACCAGATTACAAAAGCATCGTTGCGTAGTTAAAGTAGACTGGACATTGTAACAATGCTTAACGAGTTTCTTTTGCCACAAATCATACACCTGTAACAGTTTCTTAGTAATAAACTTGTAATACTGGAAAGCCATTAATGGCTCGATACACAAGAGCTGTTTTTCGCCTATACGATGCCTGTACTGAATCCTACAAAGCCAGATCGCAAACGTGATTGTTCCCTCCGAGTTTTTAACGGAAGAGCCCATGTTTTTTTTAGACTCCTCTATATTGGGGCAATTGGGGGTTGCACTCACACTCATGTATACAATTTCTGTCTAGGAGCGCCATTGTTAGGCATCCCCTGGCGACAAGTACATGTATGCACAAAGGTGGGGGAATGTCCATTGTAGAGGACTAAAAAACCTAATGGTTCTTCCGTTAAAAAAATCGGAGGCAGAAAAACGCTCATGTGCATCGAGCATTCATTGCCATCCTGCACAACACCAGTTAAGAGTCAACACAACAAAGCAATACTATTCGTTTAATTGTGGAAATTAGTTCACTAACGGGTGGTTTCAACAACTTATTTTAATACCCCTTTAATGGTAAAAGTCGATATAGGCCATTCGTTTAGTATGCAACTAATGTCAGTAATGTCACTAATGTGACTCAATTTTAACGACCAATTAAACAGATCGGTGGTCCCTACTATCAAGCTTCGAGTTAACGTATTTATGGCCACTTCAACTGAAGTACTGAAAAACAATAAAATGCTACAGATGGCGCTGAACATGGCACAAAAACAACGGCACACATCCATCTGAATTTACACGGAGTGAACGTAAATTAAATAACGGGTCATTATGCTTTTGTTAGCATATGGCGAGGTCAGCGATGATAAAGTTATACGAACATCTGGCTAAAGTGTGCTTTTCATTCAAATGTACATATGGCTTGATACTTCACCAGGTGAGACCAAGCCATATTTTTGGCGACATGAATGTATAGATGCTTTATATGAACGGATTTTTTTATAATTTTTGTCTCAATCTGGAACTAAAATATATAAGCTATCAATAAAACGAATTTTTGTGTTGTTTCCACACAATTTGCCAATTGAATTTTTACACACGAGTTAAGCTTTTTATCCTCCCTATAAACAGTTCAACTAAAAAAAAAAAGGCATTTTCAGATGACCAATTTTCCTTTCAAATTATAGTTATCATAACCTTGCTCCTAATTAGAATTTAGTAGGCTACTTCGATCGGCTAACCAGTCCCACCGGAAATTAGTTAACATAATACATTTTTAGGTGGCACTAGTTTATGACATATTTTTAGGAGATAACTTCGTGATTTATTCAGCAGATTAGCAGTGTCGCAATTTCTCCAATTAATTTTTTATATATTTGAAAAGTCAATGAGTCAGGTTACCTTTGTAACAAATGTTAATAAGCGATTATAAAGTTATTTTAACAATCGAAAACAATGCAAACGCCGAATAAAAAGCCAGTTTTCAGTAGCCCAATAACCGATTACGTATACAAGCCTGCTTTAATACGAATTGCAAGGAACTTGGTATCAAATACAAGGATTTTCATCTTATCCGTAATTGTTTTTTATTATAAAAATACATGTACTGGTTTTAATAAATGGAGGGGGGAAATGAAACGGATGCCACGAATGTATACTGTACATGAAACGGACATAAGAAGTGTCATCAATTTTTCTCCATGTTAGTACAAAAATTTTTTTGGGGGGTTGGGATTTCGATGTCAATAGGTAAAAAAAATACCTGAATGTGCAGTGAGGGGTCCAGATGAAAAGATTTAAAGAAACTTTTGAGAGTAAAATGCTGCCTCAACCAGTTTCTTTACAAATTGTCTACTTATCGTTTGAACATCATTAAACCTTATGGCATGTATTATGTTAGCTTGAAGAATTTTTAACCATAACAAAAACCCAAAGGGCAGTAGGGGAAAAAACTCAAATATAACTACCCTAAAAAAACAAAAAATGATGGTATTTGACGACGGTAAATTTTAAAATGACACTAGAGATTGCCACTAAAAATAGAATAGCTGCACCAGAGTTCGCATAGAAGTAAAATTCTACCATGAATTAAACTTAGAATCACCTTAGTATGCTATAGCAAATATTGGTTTGATTAAATAGCTAGAGCAAATAAATGGCTGAAATACAGATGTTACTTTTTATGTAAAATTGTATTGTGACATGAGAAAAAGGGGAATTTCCCATTTCTATATGGACAACATACAGGGTTAGCCGAGTGTGCTAATCCTTGAATTTTGTGATAAAAATAACTGACTAAGTGAAAGCAAATATAATAGCTATAGCCTACTGTTGAATTTCCCTGACTTCATCAGAATGAATTACTTTCCCCTGACTATGCCAGGTCAATCCAAATTCCTCGACAATTCCAGGTTTTTCAGGTACATAGAACCCTATATGCACGTAATTCAAATTATATCATTTTTGTAAAATTCAGTTTAAAATAAAAATTCAAATAATCTTCTACCAGGCCCACGTTTTATTCAACGCACTCAGATCCTAGTGTCTAATCAGGACTGTTTCTACACAGCCTGCATGAATGCCTAATTAAACACATTTATCCTAATGAATAACAAAATCATCAAAATGTCGCAGTCAGTTTAATTTCCTATGAGATTTATAATTATCTACGTAGAGAGCATGCACTGCGGGATACAATGCACGTTATATATACCAACATCAGTCTACGTAAGTAGGCAAAATATTCGAAAAGTGAATGTTAAATCATGTAATATTTAATTAATATAATTAACTCGGAACAAGAGGAACGCCTGAACAAATTAACAGCAGATTTCATTTGAATTTTTAAAACGTGTACTTCCAACGTGGTCAACGAAGGCACGCACTGACTCAGAGCATATGGAGTAAACAAGTTTTTATATTTTTAGAGGGACGTACATGTAATGTAGGCTTCCTTTAGCAAGTTGTATTGCAAAAAAAAAAAAAAAAAAGCAACCCTAAAAATTAAAAAGCATTTAAAAACAGCTTTGCACATCCCAACACCCATAAGCTTTTTTCGAGGTTTCGTCAAGCACGCCCATAATTTATAAAAACTTGGATAAAGCCCACCATAATGCACAAAATATCCATGAGGGAAAAACGTGTTTATTAGAATATTCTAGGATGACCAGCCCGAAAATAGGGGAGTGAAACCATAGACCCCAACCAACAGTGGGCACGGTGGTGAATGCAAAAACGACAGGACTTGAACTCTCCATTCAAAATTTCAAATGTCTTCCAAACAGCCCTCTTTTTTTTGTCTGAAAATGCGGCCATGGCATTCAAGCTAAACTGGAAAAGAGGCCTCATGCATTCAATATGGCAAATTTGCCAAATAATCCTATAGATAATAATTCAAGGATTTCTGAACCAACCCCTGTTTTTGCTTTTTCGTTGTCCAATGAGGTCCACTAAGTTTGCTTTCATAAAATTCGAGCAAATTTCAAGGATTTCAAGGACCCCTTCACACTACCAATTACTACATTTTTGAATAGCTTATAAGGTAGGCCTATATTATATACCAAATCGATTGCACAAGCCACCCTTATTTCAGAATTTCGCGAAATTTTGGTTAAAATGTCACAGAACAAGGGGCTGAAAATTCAAGTGCATTTCCTGATTATCCAAACCTGCCCTAGTCCCCCTGTTGACTATAGTGTGAACGAATTGTATTTGAACCTATAAACCCTTTACAACTTCAAATCTTTCCTTATCTCAACTAATAAAGCAAGAAGGTATACTCAATGTTACTCAATATCAAGACGAGGCCGCCTTAATGATGTTTCAAATCTCGAAAATTAATCACGAAAAGGTATTTTATTGCATTTTAAAACGTATACTGGGCCAGCAGAAATAGGTTAGCTATTAAGCTACATTCAACCCGCCCTAAACATGTCTCGAGCGCTTTAATACCCATTTCAATTTCACGTTTAATAACTTAACATAACCCAATTACACCCTTTTGCACCAAACCGTTGCGTTTCGGCTACTGGTATTTATGAAATTTGATAGCACTCTACATTTTTTTGTGCAAGTTCTATACTCCAGAATTATGAAATGTATTACGCAGAGGACATGGGAGTCTTATCAGTAGGGTTGTGTAATAATGTTCAAAATATAAGAGCAGTTATTCGGGCAATAAACTTGAACAAAACGAAATTCATCTATCGGCATATATAGCTTTGTCTTTTTTATAAATTCAAAAGTAGGCCTTTCTATACAATGCAGACTCGCATGCATGTCCGATAAAACGTAGTATTTATTAGCTTCACAAATTGTAACATTGTAATATCTTACTTCATAACTGTTGCATAAATTACGATAGACTCGCAGTAGCCTACACCTGCAGCGTATAATTAGTATACAGTGAAACATGACACTATAATTTCAACACTTGGATGGTCCCGGACAGCCCACATCAAAATAGCATTATAGACAGACCTCGATATAATGGACACCTTTATGTATAGCTTGTACATTGAACACTTTTCGGTCCCGGGATGGGATTCTCCTCTCCATACAACGAACACTGTCATTGAGCGTTCAAGGAATTTGTGCTATCATGCAGGCTATATACTGTACCATGACTACCATCTATACGAAATGGGAAAAGTGCATTGTTTATCCCCAGGCTATTTTGTGTAGCAAATTAAGAAGCACACGTCCAGAAAGTTGAGCAAACGAACTTGCATTGGTTAGAAAGAAAGATGTGATGTACGCAATTCACAAGGGAAAATGTAAGATCTTCAGCTCAAGAATTATGTTTCTGTGGGAAATAATGAAATGCATAATGCCAAACATGTTGCACTTTTATATTACCAGGTATGCCATATGCCATTATGTAATACAAAAATATTTATTCATAAGGGGTGCACTAGTACTAAATAATAAGTGACCAATTTGTGCAGTATTAACATGTTTCGTATAAAAATTAACCCCATCCATGAATCGCAGAATAAAAATTTATTAAAAAAAGAGGAGCCTCACATGAGTACGATATGTAGTAGTGCACATTTTTTTCTATGTAGTAGTTTCATTATTAAGCAGCATATATTCATCCACACTATGTTTAGAACACCTCAGATATAGATCTATGCACCATCAAAAGTCATCGCGACAACACAAACTACACTATTAAAATTTTTCCTTGGCATATATGTAGGCTATATACATGCATGTGAAAGTACATGTACTTGTAATATTCATGTGTTAAATTTTCCCAATATAGCTTTTTCCCTGAAAATTCCAGATTTAACAGGGATTGACTATAAACACCTTTCGAAATGTCAGCATTGTCAACGAGTTTCTACATGTTTATCAGCTTTAAACTGCAGAATCACGAGAAGTAAATGGAGAATTGAACCCATTGCAGGACATAATTACAAATTTGCATAACACCTTATCTTAATATGGTATCAAAATTTCTATCTTATCAAATGGACAAATCTACGGAAGCTCAGAGTAGACCGATATTATAAAATATCATTCCGTTTATCAGCAAGGTTTCACTATTATCCTGCTCAGTGCCTCCGTAACCAGGCAAAGTAGTCAAAATACAGAATTTAATCTTGTCTACGATAAAATAAATTTTGGTCAAATTTACGGACACCGTCAATTCGAAATAAAGAGCATTCTGAACATAATTCTAGAGGGGTACTTATTCACTCTGAGCCTCCGTAACCAGACATGTGTCCAAATGAAGACGTATTCTGTAACCACGTTCCTACTGCACCAAACTATACGGTTAATTTTAATCGCAGTTGGTACGTTCACCTTTTCACCGTTTCAATAAGCAGCAATTTTTAGAATAACGGTATGATGAAAGCTAATTGCAGGCATCGAGAGGACTAGGAGGTAAACGTTAAGGTAATTAAAAAAAAAGCTACGAATGGTGCAACCCGGCCATTAGCATTTCCCCGATTAATTACAGCACTCACCCGAATAAATTTCCGAATAATGCCAGCATCCTTGCGCTCGGAGGGCTAGCCCACTCATCCCTCCGAACCCATTAAAAAGAAAATCGAGAAAAAATTGGAGAACAAGTCGACAAACTTTCACTTCCTAAAAAATTATTCCTAAAAAGTTATTCCGAAAAAACAAAAAAATTTGGAATCTGGCGGAGGCGGATGAAAAAGTGCGATAGAATCCAAAGGTCGAAAATCACTTTTTTTTTTTTTCAAAAATCGAAACAACCCTTTCGTTCTTGTTTTTTCAACGTTTTCACGGTTAAAAGTAAAAGGTCAACTTTTCAATTTACTTGTCACCATCGAGAAGGAGGAGAATGAGGAATGCCCAACATTCGTATTCCAGGTGAGTAAAGGTGATGAGGCCCCGGCAGCGAGGGCGAGGCGCTCTATTTGACCGGGGGTCAAGCGATGGAGAAACCGCACGAAGCACAAGCACAAATTCCGCACACAAATATAGCGCGTGACGTTCTGTGTCCCGATCGAAGTGACAGTTGGACTGTCGAGCGAAACGAAAAAATAAATATGTTGATATGTATGTCAAGAACCTTTTGAAAGAGAGAGAGAGAGTGTGTATACTGCGACTATCTTCCTTCGCGTCTCGGCATTTACTGAAAATGCACGCGATCCCACAATGCCTCCGCTTTGATGCTCACCTGGAGTGCGTTGGATGAATCCATTGGCGGAGGGAGATAAGGGAGGTAAATCGTCTTTTTCCAAAACGGTGCAATTTTCAATGTGTGGGGATATAAAAGTGGGAAAATATAAAATAAGATTCGACTTTGATGGATGGATCAAACTCGCTTTTAAGAGCAATATCGAGAATGAAAACACAATTATAAGGCATTTGCAGTAGCGAAAATGATAAGTTCACGAATTTCATCTTGGCTCTATTTTGTCAGCATTTGGGCAAATTCCTGATTACGGGGGCGCAAAGTGGACAAGTTTTTGTTTGGAGAATACGACACAACGTGTAATCACGATTCATTGTGAAAATGCTGGGAAACGAACAACATCAGAAGTGTTTCTGGTGTATCGTGTTGGGAAACATGCAACATCAGAAGCAGTTCAAACTATGTGTCCTGTTGGCAAATGTGCAACCTGTCCGCTTTGAGCTTCCGTAAATTTGTCTATATAGTTTTATTTTGAAAGTACCTGCTATTTTAAGATATGATATAAAATTGACATTTTAATTTTGGAAAGGTGCATGTATACTGGAAGAAAAGCCAATAAGACCACGTCTAGTTCTGGGTATCGTTTGATAAACCAAACAAATACAATATACCTAATCTTGCGATTGTTTACTGAACTTTGGTAAAATAAATATTTTCAATACAAATATGGCTGATGTAGCTAGATTTTTTATACAAATTTCGCAATGTTTCCAAATTGGAAACTCAATGCGATAGTTCCATACACCGCCAGAGGGTGCTGAACCAGAATACGACAAAATTAACCCACATGTTTTGGGGTATTGGTTTCGTGCATGCTTGCGCGCACGCAGATTTTATCTGGAAATAATCCTTCGTTCTGGAATCCAAACATGCTCCCAATAATGACAATAATACCATTGCAATTAAGTACCATCTAGATTAATTAAATCCTAGCCGGTTGTATATTTTGGAGGGCATTAATTATAGATGGCAACACGAGAAGCCTTGCTGGACAGCAATGAGGAAATTTAGGCATCCTGAAATGGGGGAATGTGATCCTCCCCCCCATGCATCTCTGCACATTCCTCAATGTAGCGCAATTCTGCTCTAATGCAAATTTTTGTGTCACACACGCCATCAATCCGCTACAAATACACCAAATACCTCAATTAGGATTAAAATGAGACGCTCTTCCCTGATGAGGGGAGAGCCTTATCACGCGATGCAAATGACGTCATTGGAACACGTTATCACGTATAAAATGCATTATCATGCAGATGACTATAAAGACAGATAAACGGTTTTAATTCTAGTCTCAATATACATGTACAACTAATGCATATAGAGGTCACATTTTCAACACACATTGAGCATGCAAATCCAAGAATCACAACCAGAATTCCCCTACAAATGAAATTGTCAACTTTCCTGTCATACAACTATTTTTATGGCATATTATATTTAAAAATAACTAGTTTTGGGAATGAATTCTGGTAGTGCATGTAGACGACATAGTTCTTACTTTCATTTCAAGCATATTTAATGATAATCGACATTCTCACCTTTAATCACTAATGAAAATTGCAAGATTTGCCCGGAATAGTGCAGCTCTTAAAATTGCCTGAATGGGTTAAAAGGGGAATTTCCCATTTATATTGTATAGATGCAGAGCTGACTGATTTACATGTGTGGTTCCTTAATCCATGTTTTAACTATACTAGAAAGCAAATGTAATGTGTATGCTGAATTCCCTGACTCTTACAAAATAAATTACTTGTGAGAACCCTCACAACGTCACAACTTACAGATAGATGGTAACCATACAAGGAGACACATACACTGTACATGTAGATGTGACGATCAACCAGAACAAGTCATAATGGTGGGAAAAGAATTGCATTTCTGTTAAATTGTCAATATAAGTAAGTTTGAGGAAGCGTGACCTCTTATCCTGATGCAATCTAATGAATTTTCCCCAATACTTTTGCAGTCCCCAGGTGGCGCTTATCGTGTCCTCTAACCCTGTCCTTTCTTTTCCACAGCATCATCCTTTTGGAATGTGAATCTAAAGCATCCAACGTCGCTTAAATCATGTACGACCCCATTGCGAAAAACAAATTATTTGATTAAAATCTATGAAAAGGATTTTTTAAAGGCAAAACTGAACACTCGGGGCCCCCAAACCATGCTAGTGTGTACGTACTAATCACCTTTGCACTCGTTTTTATTACCTGTATTTTAAGCCAAGTGCATTAATTCGTCAAAAAAAAAAAAAAATTCATCAATTAATTATATAGTGTAACCCTAATGAAAACGAATAGGTTTGTTGCCCTCACTGACACCTAGTGGCAACACCGTAAGCTGTACCAAAACCAGAGATCTGATATCATGTCCAATTTCTGACCAGTTAACATTTTTTGTTTGTTTCACCACCAGAGGGGTAAAAGTAGTTTCTACTTCTGACGTCATAATTAGGTGTTTGAAAACCAAAAAAAGGAGGAAATAAAAAAAAGAGTATCAACTTTGTTGAAATGCAAATCATGACCACTTACCATAAAACTAATATTTATCACTGCCAAACCAAAAAATCGGTGCAAAGTTTTTGACCCCTTATCCAAAACAAGCAAAACCAATAGCACATGGTATCGTAAAAAAAAAATGCAATCAAATTTGTGGGTAAATTGGAAACACCGTGTCAACGATTCAATCTCCAAGACCAGAAATATGAAAAAAAAAAATTGGTTTAGGTTATTGTAGTTGCGGGTCAGTTAACAGAGTCAGAAAGGGTTAAGAACATATTTTATCACCTGGGTTTTAAGGTTGCTTTCAAGAATAACAAATTGCCACAGCGTGCGGCCCTTGTACAAAGTTCCGTGTAAATAGCATTATCATTTATTAAACTAGCCAAATTAATATAATAAAAGCAATAATAATAATGCAAAATGTTAAAAGCACACAGGGTGATACATTGGAGGCAACTGCAACCCACACACGACATGATAGTAAAAAAAAAGCGACTGCACGAAATAATCACTTTATTCATAGACTTTTGAAAAAGAAAAAAAAAAGGGTAGGGAAACTGATTAATGATGTTTATCTCGTACTTATGTTCAACGAGCATTAATGTAACACAAATTGTAAATCTGCGGGGTTTTATTCGATAAACATTAGGAAAGAGAAACCTGAAACGTGCCAGAGTTCATAAATATGGATGAAAACAGAACATATTCATGTGTGGTAAAAAGGGTATTATGGTAAATAGGGCCTACGAGTTTTTTCAGAAAAAATTTAATGTCACAGTTCTCCCACCATTAGCCAGGTGCAAATAGAAAAATCTATCGAAATCTAGACGAATTGTTGAAATTCCTTTACATTTGCGAGTGACGTCATTTCAGCTGAATGCCCCACGCATACTGTATAACTTCATTTACATGTACATGTACATCACGTGTTCAGTGGTCATGACGTAACGGCGCTTCATTTAGATGGCATTCGGGATGCAGTGCTTTCACTTGCATTTCTGGGGTGTAAAATTGTGTTTCTAAAGTCTTGAATGTATATCATGATTTTAAAGAGTAACCTATATAACTATAGTATAACCTTTCTAAAAGCATACTCTTGGGACAATTGAAAAATATGATTTTAGACAGGTTCATCTGCAGACATAGGATATTCTTTTACACGAAATGCATTTAGACAGGTTCTACTACAACATTCGAGATTGCCTATACATGTAACTCTTTGAAAGAATTTTATCCTCTCGGGACGCATCTACATTATCAGAAATTTGTCTGATTTTAATATCGTCTAATTGAATACGTGACCAGGACTAAATAGTAAAAAGCTATATATGACCTCACTTTCGCAGCACGATAATATTTGCAAACGGACCAAAGTGACCAAAACTGACCATTATCCATCGAGTTTTCTTTGGAGATTGCATGGACTTTTGACCTCTGTTTCCTTTGACCCATCCAAATACATGCAGTTTAACAACATATATATACAAAGGATAAAAAATGGAACAAGTCAGTACATTTTCTCTTGAAAATACAGCTTCTTGGGTGCAGTATCATCATTAAACATTTTATGTTAAACAAGAAATACACACCAAAAAAATAAATCTGGTGATGGCCCGATTTTCTAGAAAATGTCTGATCTGGTTTCATGGCAATTACCAACTCTTTCAAAAAAAATAAACTTTTCCTTTAAGATTTATGTCCAGGACTGTCTGACCCCTCTTTTTTTTCTGGTACTTCCTTTAAAAAAGTCAGTTTTTTGAAGAAATCGACCTACACCTGCCTTGATTCCACCTGGCGTTACACGACCACGTCCCCATGAAGTAGAAAATAAAAACAGCTCTTTTTTACCAGAATTTTATATCAAGTGCCAATGCAGAACTACCCACAACCCCAGTCCATACATAATACAAAATTCAAACAACACAACTGACGCCCCGTAACCGAAATTTAGAAATTGAGAAGCTATTGCGGCAACGCTAATAACTGACCTAAAACTTCATTATATCCACCGTTTCCATTCAGCACCTGTTATTATGCGAGCTTAATTTTTTTTTCTATAGCCATCTCTTTTTTATTAATGGGGCATTCTAGCCCTTTTCGGACAATAAAAGAACACCCCATACATCCATTATAACATTACCAATTGGCATTGAAGGAATACAAAAGCCTGATACGCGTAAACAAAACAATTTTTTTTCTTTATAAGCTTTCGTAAAAATAAAAAAAATAAATTCAATAGCTAATTTCTGGAAACCTTGGCAAAAATTCTAAAGCACTGTTTCTAATCAAAATGAATGCACCACGAAGAAAAAACAGAGATATGAAAAAAAAAAAAAAAAAAACTTGCAATGAAGACCAGATGGCAAGCAAGCAATACTCAAATTGCTAATTATAATATGTGCTACACACAAACATATAATAATTATTCAAGCTATACATTGTAAATCTTTAGCATATGTTGGTGCATGACGATAAGAAGTTGACTATCAGGAATAGCACAGAAATTACATTTTCAATTTTCCTGACTTTTCTAGTTTTTTTAAGTTTTCCCTGACCATGGCCTGCCTTGTTGCTCAAAGAAGTTGTTTTATGACACAATTTATAATATTTTGTAGCCTAAATGACCACCTTAACTTCATCTTGGCATCACACAAACTATATATACCATCAAAAAATTTTATTCCCTAGTCATATCTGAAATAAAACTCATGCCTAATTAAAACAAGTTTTAAATTAGGAGTCGTGCAATTAAATTGTTGTACGAGTAGATAAAAAATCTTGTTTGGTTAAAAAACATGTGAAAAACATTTTTATTTACATTAATGATGTTTCATTACATGTAAGGGAAATTCCCAATTTTTGGGGCAATGTGCAATCCCTTTACTTGTGTGATAACTATCAACTGACTATAGTGTGAAAACACGTGCAAATATGTTAAATTTCCCGGACTTTTACAAAATAAATCACTTTTCCAGATATTCCAATTCCCCTGATAATTCCAGAGTTTTCCAGGTAACTTTTTGTAGTACTACACATTAGATATACCAACTTAAGCTAACTTATTTAACATTATGTTGGTGTATGAGAGTACTGTGTAAGGAGTTTACAACAACCTGAACAGTACAATGATAAAACATGTTTATTATAAAAATGTTAATCCACCAATAAATTAAATAGAGACCTATATGCAACCGGTCAATATATACGCCTACGACAATACTGTAGAATGAGGTTCTATGAAAATCACAACCAAATATCTATTTACAAAAGCCCACCTGGAGCGAATGCAAGTCCCGTTAGTCATCAACATGGATTTAATTAATTTTAACGACCATGTTTTGGACCATAACTTAGGTCAAACACAAACATGTCCTACGCAAAGCGACGTCACGTATGACGTCATTGAAAAGTCACCTGAATTAGTGCATAGCTCGTAATTACCAATGTTGGTACCAGCAGTTTTAACTAGGAAATTTCTGTTGTTCAAGACATAAGCCATATAGCAGATTATTTTATCATCAAATACGAATGAAATTGACGCACAGTTGACGTCACGAAAAGCCATTTCATTTCTGGCCATCGAAATTTAGCTATAACTTGTAATTAATAATGGTTTTTAAACATCTCCTCTCTTGCTAACATGAGGTACAAGCCCAAGCAAACTTTGAAAATCCTGTGCACAGTGCAGTCTCGGTAATCTGATACAATATGGGACCAAGCACTGTTGGATTATTAAAAATGGACGGATTAGCGGAACGCAATGCTTATACTCCTGTATTATTTCTGTTCCGGAGTTCTGTATTATTGATTGCATGCTGCATGTATGGCCTAAAAATCTATAATCCTCGTTTATTTTGTAATAAACACACAACAAACAAACAAAGGATGATTTATAGCTCAACTGCCAGAAATTCAAACTCATGATAATAGGCAGGATGCCCACCAAGATGGCGAGCATGTGGTGATATGGCGACCTGGTGGTAATACCATTTGCACGAGGCGAGTACATGCAAATTAATAGGATCGCCATCTCACCACATTCTCACCATCTTGGTGGGCATGTGGTGTTATGGCGACCTGGTGGTAATACCATTTGCACGAGACGAGTACATGCAAATTAATAGGATCACCATCTCACCACATGCTCACTATGGTGGTCATGTGGTGTTATGGCGATCTGTTGGTAATATCGTGGTGCACGAGACGAGTACATGCAAATTAATAGGATCACCATCTCACCACATGCTCACCATCTTGGTGGGCATCCCGGTTTAGAGAAAAAAAAGTGTCGGATTACCGAGGCTGCACTGTATGTCAACAATGTACATTAAAAACAAAAATGTGGAAAATATCTTTCTTTCAAACATATACATATAAATATGTTGTACTAATCTGCAATGACAGTCATGATGTCACTTTTGGCCCTCTTGTCAAAGTATCAATATCCCTAGTCCCCAAGAGGTTAAATACATTTCTCATCAATTCCTTTCCATTTATAGGAAAATTAAATTGCAAAGTCAATTTAGTCGCTGCAAACGCCTGTGAATACTCAAAACACAAAGGTCTGAAGGGACGCATTATCACAAGAGGCACGCAATTGGAAAAAAGAAGGTTGACAGCCATCTTGAAGAACCGTTGTGCATTGCACACAAAAGGAGGTGAAAAACTCGAAGAAACAAAGCTTTTTTGTATATATAAGAGAGTCGATGTTTTGCTTCCTGGTTCAGGAAAAGAAAATTGAATTAGAATAGCAAAAGTGAATGGAAATTGAGGATAACATGATGGGGAATGATGATGAAGGCAAAGAGAAGAAACTGATCGAGAAGGATTTAGATCACGAGGAGAAATTTGCCTACAAACAACAACAATGAGTGCTTGCTCCCCAACTGCAAAAAGGTCACACCAGCGCTGTTTTGCATGGAAATTTTAATTAAGTTGTGACTTGACAGGTAGATTAGGTAATCTCACCTGGATTAACTTCCAAGATTGCACTCTGGCAATCAACGTCTTTTACGATAACTATCAAGTAATAATGCGAAGAAGGTGAGAAGGATCATTCGGGTTCACCCCCTTAATTCCCCACTGCGATGCAATTAAAAAATCGGGGGGAAAAAAATGTAAGAGCTCAAGAAGGATCAAAAATACGTGATATTTAAAGTAGACCTTACATCTTAGCCATTCGTGCAAAGCACTCTATCAACATTGCAAAGGCTTCCTGCTAAATGCTGCTACCCTAATGAAACCAATTGTATATATGTGGTTGCATTAAATAGGCTAACGATTTCAGAAATACAACCGATATTATTTTTATTTCAATTTGCATGTTGTAGAAAGCTTTGTTCTGCAGAACCCTGAGATGCCATGAGATTTTTTTCAAGGGTTCTTCAACATTTTTATATTCCTGGTGTGCTCAATGTTAACAAATTAATCAATGGAAGTGGATATAATAATTCTAAATCAGTGCCAAGGAGTTGCAATATAGTATTTTTTTGATCACAACTAAATTCAACTTTAAATATTTAAATTTTCATGTTTTGCCAAAAATTACCATGTATAGGCTATAAGCTTACATTTGAAGTGAATTTCCGGTTATTTGAGACACATTGGGACTAGAACATTTTAGCATAATAAATTAAATTTGGAATTATATAAAATAGATACACGTAATGTAATTAAAAAACTAAGCCATTTACATGTACAGAAAATATGGCGACATTATTCAAATCCAGCCTTTATTCCTGACGCACATTTCTGTTTCCTTGAACCTGCATCAGGTAGTTTAACAAACTAAAAGTGATGCACATGCATTGTAATGTTGGATGTTTATAAATAAAACATTGACATTGTTATACATGTGTACAAGATATGCAATTACGTTTACATATCAAGTAATTTGCTACAATGTAGTGTTTATGTGGTTGCAGAACAGAATTGCTTTTTCTTACATTTAGTACAACATATACGTATGGTAATCCAGCTCATTTATATGTAAAAATCCAGCATTACAATATCACTTTGTTAAAATAGAGCGTCTGATTGAAGGATTAACAAAACCGAAACGTTGTCTGCAAATGCCTATACAACCCAATTGAATGAGATAAATAAACCATTGAATTTCTGCATTAAACCCCACTGATGGAGTCTGTCCAGTCTGGAAATTCTTCAACAATTTACAACAACTAATTTTTAACAACACCCCAAGTTGAACCCATTTCTTGATTATAAATGTTAACGACACCCCAGAACATCAATTTCAGACTGCTATCCTCCTGACATTTTGTCAATTTTTCCCATGCCTTGCAACCCTCAATAATTTCCTGATTTCGTTCAAAATCGTTGAAAAAATTCCCAGTCAAAAAGACAACGGGCAAGAATATACAACACACTTGCAGTGTGAAGGAAATCAGTTTAAAAATGAAATATTTCTAGTTCATCGGTAAAACGGAAAACGCGCATCAATCTTTCACTATAAATAGCATCTCTCTATAGGTTGAATCCACCCCACCAGTCTCTGGAGCATTTCGATTTCTGGCACCACTCTTACAGGGAGGAAAAAGGACAGCAGGGATGGGAATCATTCTCACTGCACCGTGTAAATATCCAATCAATTCGACAAAAATCCCTCTTCCAAACATCGATTGAAATTGTTACAAAATCATGACGCAAAGCCTTTACTGAAAAAAAAAATGTAGTCCAGAGACTGTTGATGTTGACTTAGGGCATCGTTTGGATTATTTTGGATTATTGCAGGCCCAAAGGCTAACTCAAAAAATCAAGAAATTGCCAAGGACTCAATCATCGTCTTTTATAACTGGACCTGGAAATCCAGGAAATCCATTCGAGTTACAATTTTTATTTTAAATCAAAAGACCTTATGAGTCAGAATCACGTGACCCATTTATGGCACACAAAAAAAGTCAATGCTTCAGTGTTGCGAATCAAATTTTTATAGGAACACAACAGACCTTCAGAAACAATTTTCGACTTATCATGCTTTCATTATGTGCAATTTCCTCGTACTTATGAAAAATGATACAGCGTAATAAGGCGATTTGATAAAATGAAAATGCATTGTTAAGAAATTAAGCTCAGATAATGCCTTTAAGCGGAATAAAACTCAATAGACCGTTGACGGTTTGGAGATTTTTTTCTATCTTATCTTGAACGAAATAGAAATCTTTTATAATTCTCTTGCAAGTGCGCATGCGCGAGTGACGTCATTTCAGCCGCTAGGTAATTATCTTCAAACTTGCAGCTCTGTGTTTTGACATGGCTGAAATTTAGCAGCTCAATGCTATCAGTCATATAATAAAGGCACTTGACTTACATCACGCGTTCAGT
>JAQGCC010002132.1:0-19736 GCA_034698905.1 Xestoiulus laeticollis | reverse complement strand
TGCAACAATTATGCTTACCACTAATGCTACAGCAAACTGGATCAATCGGTGGGCAATAAATGCTGATGGCAACTGCAAAACGGATAAATTTAACCGTTTAAAAAGCAGAGCAAAAAAAAAAACACTTCACATTTCTAAACTTTGAATGGCGATATGGATTATGGTTGCTATTGGAAACTACAGCTGTTAATCCAGCAATTTCGGATTTTCAATTTCTTTGATATTCTAGCTGAAAGTTTCTTGGCTATTAAAACGACGTTAGAACATTTCTAGCTAAGCTTAAATATTTTTGTTCGGGTTTTGGGTGTTGTTTACTTGGAATTAGACGTTTTTCGGACACAATGCTCGATAACAACAATATGCTATTAAAAGTTTAAATATATAAACATGCACATGCACAAAAAGGCAAGGGTACCCACCTTATCCTTTTTTGAAAATGAGCTGAAAAATAAAGTTGCTTTTATTCAAAATTTTGTTGCATATTCTGTTAGCTGTGATTCTCCTGAGTGATATCCTGGTGATATCTTTGGAATCGTGCAAGAATTAACGAAGATATGGCAGTTTTTAGCAATTGAAGTTCACCCTTAAAAATATGACAAAAAGTCAAAGAGACAAAAAGTGACATATCTTCTTAAATTCTTGCTTGATTCCAGAGATATCACCAGGATATCACTCAGGAGAACCACAGCTACCAGAATATGCAACAAAATTTGGAATAAAAGCAACTTTATTTTTCGACCCATTTTGAAAAATGTGTAAGGGGCGTTTTGGTAAAAAAAAGTTTCTTCTGTTAACATACATGTACCTAGCGTGTAATTCGAAATTTTGTATGGAAAATAAATGCATAATACTCAAGATAAAGGTTGTGGTGTTACTATTTTACAAAATTAGTATAACATTGACACCACTATTTAAAATGCATAGGATGTCAATATATGCATAGGATGTTAAAATAATGATGCTGACCCATTACTATGCAACAATGATCACTAAAAGTTATTTTCGCAAGTACTAGACTTATCTTCTTATAACAGTGCAATTTATTTTAATTACAAATTTTACATGCTGTTTGTTTGTACAGTCGATTTTATTCAAAAGAGTGAATTCTACCCCGTTTTACCTTAGTAAAAAATGTTTGAAAAAGTGGAAATAATGTTGGAAAAACAGTAAAATATGTTTGGAAAAAGGGTTAAAATGTTAGTAAAATGATGGTAAAAATGTTGGAAAAGTGGTTCAACTGTTAGTAAAATGACGGTAAAAATGTATGAAAAGTGGTAAAAATGTTAATAAAATTATGGTAAAAATGTTGGAAAAGTGGTAAAATGTTTGGAAAAAGGGAAAATAAATGGTGAGATTGGTGGTAAAAATTGTTGGCAAAAATGATAAAATATATCGTGAAATGTGGTAAAATTGTGGGAAAAATTGTAAAATATGTTGGTAAATTTGGTATAAATGTTGGAAAAGTGGAAAAATGTTAGTAAAAATGTTAAAAATGTTTGGAAAAGTAATTAAAATTTTAGGGAAAGTGGTAAAAATGTTTGGAATAATGGTAAAATATGTTGGAAAAGTGTTAGAATGTTTGAAAATGTGGAAATAATATTTGGAAATGGTTGAAAAAGTGGTAAAGTATGATTGAAAATGGTCAAAAAAGTGGTAAACATGTTTGGAAATAGTCGAAAAATGGTAGTACATGTAAATAATCTAAAGTGTTAAAATGGAAGGAAATGATCGATGAAGTGGTAAAAATGTTAGAAAATTGTCGAAAAAGGATTAAAAAATGGCAGGAAATGATCGAACAAGTGATACAAATTGTTTATATGAAATGGTCTGAAAGGTTTTAAAAATGGCCGAAGAAGTGGTATAAATGATAGAAAATGATCGAAAAAGTGGTATAAATGGTTTAAAATGATAGGAGAAGGGTGTACATACCTAGAGTTCAGGTAGAGAGCTTAAGTGTAGGATGACTGCCCAGGGCCTAGGCCCTTTTATTAAACATGAAGTCTTACATATACAGTAGGTCATAGCAGAAATATGCAAATTTAAATTAACCTATTTGTAATCTCAAATTGTCATAAAGTTGAATGAATAAACTTATATATTAAAAGGTTTGCGTGCCAAGCACGTATCAACGCACGCGCGATTTAGGTCAACAGAAGTGCAAAACATTTTTTGTTAGGCTTCAATACATTAAATTGTAGCATTATTCTTGATTATCATCGAATGCAGATCAACTTTATATTACGTGATCTTCATGTTAATTTAGAATTATTGCCACGCTCAATTAACATTCAAGATAAGAAAACTTCTTTGGAAAAATGTAGGAGCTTAAACAAACACCTGTATCAAGATTAAAAGTATTTATGATACACCTGCCTAGTATTTTTTACGTTAATATGCCTCTGTAAAATTATTAATAAATGAATCGTCAAATTCATATACATGTAGTAGGCAATGCACTCACTTACAATAACAACAGTGCATAAGGTCACTTTCGCGTGTTATTTTAAAAAAAATTCCTTTTAGTGAGAGATAATGTATCCAATCAATTGTACGAACATTTTAAGATTGATCTAAGCTTTCTTGAATAAATTTACTTTTGCAGTGGAAACAATCATTAAAATGAATTACATGAAATTGAATTTGGTCTCACATATGATCACCAAACATAAACAGCCTGTACTGAAATACAATCCATGTATGCACAAATTACAATATCCAGAAGTTATTCCAAATGAATGGTTGATACGAAACAAAACATTTAAAAATGCTTACATGTAATTGTGTAATTAAGATTTTTGAAACTATTCTCTACTGCTTTTCTGCACCAGCAAGTGCTGCCACCTTTAAGCAAACGAGTAAGTACATTATGAAAAAAGAGAAGGTAGCTTGTAATTCAAGTAGTCGTGCAGGTTAAAATTATTCTTGATTTTAACTTGGCTTCGACGTTATTTATCACTTATAATTCTACAATTATATTTCTTTAAATATAGCCATATTTCAATATTAAATGTTAAAGTTAAAACCAAAAATATAAAAAGAAGTTTAAAAGTACAGAAACTATATTGTAATAATATATTTACACGTATATTAGTAATAACATCAGAAATAAATGAAGAATGAAAACAAGCTGACACTTCTGTAAGTTATGGATAAAATTTAGATAATATACAACATAAGTAAAAAGCAGACTATTGTCCAAGGTGACCCAGCCATTTTTATAGTGTAAGAATATATGATGACCTGCCAGTCCAAAATGGCAGGTGCTTTTTTGAAGGATAGATTCATTTGCACCGTCTTACTTAGTTGAAAAAGCATAAAAATGCACGCATGTATATTGCTAGGAAAAACCTATAGAGGTGCAAATGTTAGAACAAGGCAAAATGGCACTTGTGTTGTGTCGTAAAACATTACAATGATTTCATATTAAAAGTTCACACAAGGGTTCGGATTATATTCATCAAAAATGGGTAATACAAATTGAAGAATATTCGTGTCCTGTCAGTTTATGAATTTTCGTCTTTGTTTTTTCATGCTATCAATCGTAGATCAATATAATAAGGACAGAAAAAAATAAGACATTGACAAAAAGGCATCATTACATCAATTATTTCCAAATGTAATTTCTCGTATTATACGACATAGTTTCGGTTTTTGTTCAGAAGTGAATATTTCTTGGAAACACTGTAAATGCCGCAGAAAAACAATTGATGCGTGTGCCATCAAGTATGTGCATTATGTAATGTCATGCTCCTTGCACTAAATGAAGGTGAATGCATTGTGCAGGTTGAATTTCGATAACAAGTGGCTGCCATGGCAGGCTTGCAATTCAGAGAGCAGTCAAAAGTCCGTCAATTAGTTGCGCCAGAACCAGACCAGGGTGAGGATTCGATGATGTGCAACGAACAACTGTGCTCCTGTTCTACCCCCTTATTTAAAAGGGGGGTTAACCTGGTAACAACTCTGAGCGGTGGAGCAGAAACAAGAGTGAGATGAGCACAGGAGTTAATTGCTGGTGCTTATACAGTATCAACCTGTTCTTTCTGGACAGAGCATGTAACTAGGCATTACAAGGTCCATCCACCATATGTAGTACAAAACAGAAAGATGTTAATATTTGTGGAGTGAAAACCTGAATTGTGGTTTTCATGTATAGGTCATGAAGACCTCTAGTATAGAATCACAAATTAATTGCTACAGGAGTCATCCATGAATCCCTCTGTATGTGTTGTGTTTGTACAAATATTTAGTTTACTCATTTTCAAGGCGAAAACTTGGTTTTGTGTCAATAAATGTAAATGGAGGACTTTGAGGATTTAATGCTAAAACATGTATGTGGAAAATGATTTCAGGGGCTGTTTAAAAAAAGCTAAATTGTTTCTTTTATAGCTAGATAATTGTTTTTGGAAATCGATGCATATATCTTTATTGTGACGATTAGTAATCGGCTTAATTTAAGTTTAGAAACACTAGGAATATCTGGTCAACAGTCAAGACAACCAGTATCAATTTTTATTGCTTAAAATGTAATAATATTTGTGACTACAGCAACATCAAAGTAAGTAATTTGTGGTCAAGGTTTGCACAGAAATATAAACAAACCTTGCATTTAAATACTCTGATCATGTATGTGTTGGTAGTATAGTAAATATCATTTTTGGTTTACTTTGGACAGAAAATTAAGATTTCCCTTTACACGTTTTTTTAAACAAAACATTAATAGAACAAAAATACACAACGTAACAACAATTCACTTGTTATATAACATTAATCAGTTTTACAACACATGCTGGACATTCAAAACAATTATTACACATAGTTTTTTTAAAAAAATAATTTGGATTGCTTGTAAAAATTTAATTGAGGTTAATTTATAGAAACTATATTTGTGGATTAATTAAAAAATTATAAGAAGATTTAAAATTAGAGCTACTTTGAATAGAGTAAATCAATTTTATCAAAAAGTGGGCCAGAAATGGCTTTTACTATATACATGTACTTAGATTTCATCACAAATATTGCTAAAAATTTGTAAGAAAACAATCTGCAAAAATCTTCCTTTCCTTCCATTTTTACAACAATAAACGTGGAAAGGAACAATTTTTTTCTTAAAAAAAGTGGGCCAATTAAAGACTACACCAGCAGAATGAGATACCTGCCTTCGTACACCTCTTTTTTATACATGTCTAGATCCTTTCTTCGCCGACACACTTTTTTCTTGGGCATTTAATTTTTTTGTGGTCTAGCAGAAAAATGTTCGTCTATAAGTGCATAAGCACTGATGTGTACACCTGAATGTTAGAAAAAGATAACTGCTTGCATCCGTAACCACTCATGTGTAGCCATATAGTTTGGCAAACCTTCTTGGGAGGATATTATAAAATAAAATAATAACTTCCAGTGTTCGTCTTAAAGAAAGTACCATTTATTGATTTAAAAAAAAATATGTACATGTACAAGAAAATGTTGTCAACATACAAATACACAATATGTGAGTGAATCAAATTGACTCGTTAACTTGCCTGGGTGTTATATATATATACTCTCTATACCATAAAGATGTAATTTCAGTAATCGAGTTAGAATACTTAATGCCAAAAAATGGGTGAAATTGTCCTTGAGACTTCTCTTTCATCCCATCAACTCTTAAGTCTTGACATTTTACGTCACTTCTCAACATCAGTGCTATCTTTTCAATCAGTATTTCAAAAAGTTTAATCTTTACATTTTTATGCAAGTTTGGGTAACTATAAATGAGGATCTTTACGCACAAGGAATACTAATTTAATATTGACGACCCTCGCTCCAGTCAATGGAATGAAGTTTGATTGTGCTTTAAGTTTGGCCCCTTATAAATCACAGTAAAAGTAATTTTTTTCCAAGAATTTTATATCTTTGTTACCTATTGTATTACATAAACTGTTATTACCTAGTAAAAAACTAAGCATTTACATTTCAAGATATTGGTTTCGAAGTACACTGTACTGTTGGCTCTCGATAACAAACAGAGTGGCTAATCCCGACCAAAATGGATATACAATTGTACTTCTCTTGTATTATAGATTCTCAGTATAAGTATACATTCTGTATAACGAACCGCTCGACATAACGAACTGTTCGGCTGGTCCCCTCAATGTCCCACAAATGCCTGATTATTACGAACAGAAATTCAATAGGTCATAACATTCATATTTTCATTGATGTTAAGGATTGGTTTTAAAAGTTATTATCTTAAAACATTCTAACGCTTATTTAAGGGTTAGAATGTTTTAAGATAACAAAGGTAACTAAAACCTACTTTTGAAGTATTTTGAGGGGTACTCAAAATACTTCAAAAGTAGCTTTAGTGCATGATTAAGACTCTCCAGCATTTGGTAAAAATGGTATTTCTGGTATTCAATAGAAGAAATGTACCCAATAACTCCAAATAACTGTGTTGGAGCAAAAAACTATGACCTTTCAGGTGTCATAACGCTCGATATAACGAACGAATGACTGATCCCCTTGGCGTTCGTTATATCGAGAGTCGATTGTAGCCCAAGTCTATAAATTGTGCACAATGGATTAAAATCCAACGTTGTGTGAAATTACAAAAGACTGCAAGGTACAATATAGAAATTGTCTTAAAATATATCACAAAGCCATCTTCCTCATTACAGCATAGGGGCTTTTAGAAAACAACACTTTAGGAAGGACCACCTATGACATTCTTAACCATTTCTCACGCTGATATGGAGAATCTTGCCATCAGTGACAAAATGTATCGGAATTTTGTGTCTCGATAACCGCTGTTACTTTGTTGCTGTTAATGGGGAATTGCTGATTGGTATCTATACTGAATGTTCCGGGTTTAGCAAGGGCTCTTTAGTACAAGTAGACATAATTGAATAGAGCAAAGACTCCCTGCTCAGTAGCACAGTAGTAATTAAGCGTCTTAACAAGTGCACTCAACTATAGGCATACTTGTAGCTGAGTTATAGTCGTCTCTAACAAGCAGAATCTGTTAGGTATTTAAATTGTTTGAAAGGACGTAATTGTTTTAGTTTTTCAATTGCTATAGTGAACTTTAAGCAAGCAAAGTAAATTACGAGTTGCTCTTAATTAGTGCAAGCAGGGTGGTATGCAACGTTAATGGGATGGTCTACAGCGAAGACAAAATGACCCCATATCTGTCTTAACGCTAATACGCTAGGCAGACGTTCAACAAATAATTACTCGGCTAATATATTTTTCAACCATTTTAAGCTGAGGTGAAGATGGCTAGTCTAGCGTTTACTGTACTTGACGTCTAAATATATTATTCCTTGTAATTTTATTTGCAACACTGTAATTATGGTATTGGTATTATGGTAAAGCATGAATACTGAAATTTTCAGAATTAAATCTGTGTATAAATACAGTATATTGATATTACGATGTTAATAAATGTGTTTAATAATTGATTGGGATATAACATGGTTGCTATATATACATAGTGTTGTGTTTGCACAACTTCAAAAGGTTTATTCAAATTTAATTTAAAAATTAAATTAAATACTATATTAATGAACAGGTGTTTAAACACTTTTTAATAAAATTTGAGGACTTAATATTGTTACTATCATACATTTATGTGGTAGTGTGCCACTTTATATATAGTCTATTAAAATTTAATTTAAGAATTTATGTTTTGACATAGCCATACATTTTGCTTGAAAAATTAAGAATTTGTTTTGATATATATCCAAATAAATTTGCTTAAACTGAAATGTTAATTAGGAATTGATGATACTGAGTAACAATTTAAAATTATCTGCCTATAGGTTATAAAAACTTTTTATTAAATTATGGGGACTTAATATCATAATACCTGTTTATTTGTTTATTAATATATTTGACTTCACAGTCTTGACTCTATTGATATATGGATTAGAGAGTGATGATGCTATTAACAATTTTTAAAATTTTGTTTATATTTTTCATTTTTTCCAACTAATGTTCTGACATTACAAACAGGTTTTAACTTACTTGTAAACATAAAAAACGGTCCGATTCTATTCAGTATGCTCTATCTTTGAAAAATTGCTTCGTAATAATGCCATTCTTCAGTTGAAATAACTAAGATGTTGGCATAATCAGGGGCTTATCTCCTGCTGTTTGCTGAGACGCCATGGCATGCATTAAGCTACCATAAACCAGATATCCACACCACACAGTAAAAAACTGAATTGGGACCTGGTCAATGTAATTAGGAAGAGAAACGTTCTGTGAATGTACTTTTTAAGAGTTGGCCATGCCACCAGGACCTTTTAATTAAAAGTTTCCTGTCAAAGCCACGAAAGCACAATCGGCAATCAGTATCTCTCTCAACTTCATTAGTAAATATTTTCGCTCAAAAATGCTCTTCTTTTGACAACGAACTTAAGCGATAGTGCAAATTCCCCAAATATTTAAGGTCAAATCTCAGCGCCACGGCAAGGTGGCAAGCAACAGCCTCCTCCCAACCATTCGCTAAATACCATTACCGTCTTACACAAACGGATTTTTTCTTGAACGATTTCGAATTCTTGCGAAAGGTAGTTTTAATTTACCTTGTTTTATTCTAAATGCACTCTCTACACATTATGTTTTTGCATTTTCAGGATTTTGAGAAGCTCCTAATTATGTTGTTGAGTAAAAACCGACAAGTACTAATGAAGTTGTATACCGATGTTTTTGCTCATCCAATAGGGCATTTATGCCCTTTGAAAGCAGTTATTTTAAATACGTTGACACTTAAAGAGTTAGATATTCAGAGTTCTTTTTGACAAAATAGGGAAATAAACTTTTAAAATATTTGATGTAACTTCCTATACAATATGTTATGAAATTCTCAACATCAAGTGATGGATATAACTAAAAAAATATTAATATTCACAATTCCCACTTGTTCACATTTTAGACAATATAGAAATCTTGCAGAATAATTAATCAGGACTATAAGATGCTTGAATCATTGATATATAATAATACAATCGCTGCATTCATATAAAAGTAAATACAAACAGAATTAATTCCCACATATTATTAGAGAATTTTAATTTATCAAATAATTGCTAATGACATGTTGTCCAAGACACGAAAAAAGGTAAGTGCACATAGCATAGTTTAAATACTGTAGTTTCCCTCCCTTCAATCATAATTTATATTATTAAACAGCATAAGTTGATAATGCCCATGATAAAAAAATGCGGTTGAAATTTTTCTTAAAATGTAGTTTTTTTCATTATACCGTTATCTTTTAGAATTCAGAAATGAAAATAGCTGTGAATATGATGGAAAAAGTATTTTTCCAGCAATAGCAATTATGCAGTGCAGTAGGTGAAAGGAGATTATCACCATATCTGCACAATACAATGCAAAAAAAAAAAAAAACTAACTGTAATTATAGTCTGTAATATATGAGTGATGAAAATAAGGACAATGAAACACCTGAGTAATCATCACTTTCAAGCTGGTTAACCGACATTTGATAAATGCTGATGTCACTCAATGGGTGGCAGAAATAAATGA
Source organism: Xestoiulus laeticollis (assembly GCA_034698905.1). Taxonomy (NCBI): domain Eukaryota; kingdom Metazoa; phylum Arthropoda; class Diplopoda; order Julida; family Julidae; genus Xestoiulus; species Xestoiulus laeticollis. Next base: position 10,208 of record JAQGCC010002132.1, on the reverse strand, counting down.
ATTCAGAAAAGTTAGCTTTCTAATGGCAATGATAAATCCTAAGAGTTTTTACATGCATTGTCATTTTGATATTTTTTTTGGTGTTTTTATCTTTTTTTCCACTCAGAAATTGCTAAGTTTTTATCTTTATAAGACTGCGTTTTAGATTCCTGTTCCAATTAAGAGTCTCTGCAGGGGACCTTTTTTTGGCACTCTGAAAAAGAGCACCATCAAAAAATGAGATTTTTCAGGAATAGTTCAAACTATCGTAAAACCAATCTCTCTTTTGCAGCTCATATGAACTATAGAAATGCAGTAGGTCTGGATTTAATTTGTTATCACTCATTACATTTTGCGTTAAAACCACTCGATATACACAGTAAGGGCCTGAAAATTTAACAATGAAACCCCCACTAGTACAGTTAACAGGCTGCATGCTGTCGAAGTGATGATCTAAAGAACCTAAGGCTAAATAACTATATTGCACCGCACAACTTTAACAGTGAAATGTAATAGAAAAATAACTTGAAAACAGCATAAATACGAGTTCATCAGCCAGGGGTCGTCCATATATAAGTAAAATTTAGTTTGAACTGTTTAAAAATTCTCAACCTGCTTGATGTAAAATCAGACAACATCTTAAGGTGATTACATTTTATTGGGGTTTTTTTTAATGTAATTTTAAAATATTTTCCAAAATTATACATTTCAATCAAGTAGATTGAAATATCTCAATAAAAATCTGAAAATTAAACCAATATTTTAAGAGACTTTTTCTTCAATAGTCTAAAATATATATATGATTAATGGCAATAGGGCAAAACGTCATTGAAAATACAAATAATGGTGATGTTTACCATGATATGCTTATAGCAAATGGTAATCTTTCCAAAGAGGTGACAAAATGTGATTCGGAACCAGTTTATACCCTAAGGTGAAAATAATAAAGATGAGGGCTGATTATGGTACATGGGATGATCAGTTGAGTCCTCAATCATTTCATAACTATAGTCTTAGTCTTCAAAAGAATTTTGCTATAGCCTAGGGAAAGCCCACCCTTGCTGCAGAGTATAGGTATACCTTCTAAGAATGGAGTGCCCTTTTTTCAGGACTGCAAAGCAGGTTTCATACCTTGACCAGGAGGGTGACCATTCCTATCTACCTCTCAGGAAAAAAAAATCATGAGCTGCACTTTAAAAAAAAAGTCAAAAAAAAGAAGACCATTTTCCCAAGGTTGCATAACTCCAAATCATATAACCCTTCCCAACAATGGGAATCTGAGACACAGACATGTAAGAGTCAAAGTTATCCCAGAGGCCCTGCATGCCCTTATTTTTTGAAAATGGACTCCTGCAATTGAGTAATTAACCTACAACTGTATATTTGTTGGTAATTTTTTCACCTATGGCGTGTTATTCTTATAATGAAGACGTCTTCCATGCAATTCTTTTCCATTTTTTTTTGGATTATGACATCTTGAAAACCACTTGAAGAATGATAAAAAATCCATCATTTTTTATGACAAAACGTACGTAATATTTAGGGAATGGTGCAACTCACCATCATCATTTGAAAAAAAGGTAAATTCACCATAATCTTTCTCCCAAATCGGTTTGCATGCAATGACGCGTGCAGGAGTCGCGTGCTAAGGTTCGCAACTTTTTTATACCAACTATTAAAAATTCAGATCCGGTCACGTTTAAATAGGATAATAATATGCGATATTCGTTTTATTATACACTTTTCACCTTGAATTCTTTCTTAAAAAAATCCTTGTCAAGTAGAAGAAGAAATCTTAATGCTTGACAGAACATAGAGAATAACAAGTTCACTTTTTGTTAATCTCATCACCTTTTTTTTCGCTATTCGGTAAGATATCTGTTACCATTGTAGCTTTTTTTATATATCTTTTATGCAGCTTATAAACCTCATACAACAAGCATACAATACGAAAACAACAAGTGGATGAAGTAGCTTTCTTTTCATGTTATCAATACGTAGACCGACAAAACTATGGAAAATCAGACACTTTGAAGCATTTCGCCATTGGCACAGGTGGGGTAAATTTTCAGTAAAAAAATATGGGGTTGAAGAAATATGAAAGAAATCACCCCAAAATCACTCATGCAGCACAGGACTGAATTGCACTGAGTCACAGCCCTAAGAATATAAGTTATTGGTTGTGCTCATAAGCGTGAAATAAATATAGGTGGCAACATACATTATGTGTATCCTACAAAAATGTGTGGCTAGTTTCACTATTAATGTATTTGTTTACAACATTTGTATAATCGTGAAATAAATGAAAATATAAGAACCCTAACACTTCAAATAACATCTTTAAAACTGTCCAAGAAATATGACAAATGCATTATTATGGAATATCATTTTTGCATATTCGCAAACTTAACTTAAATCAAGATTCATATCTGTGTCTTATTAATAAAAAATGACACCTATTTAAAGATAATTATCTTAAAATAGGTGTCACCCAAAATATGGCCAAATTCGGACGAATTTGAAGGTACGAATTCGAATTACGAAAAGTGGTCACTATGCAGAGGTGGTCACTTAACCTGGCTTTACTGTACATGCAAATTCTCATCTTAATTCGTGGATATCATAATTTCAAATATTTTGATTTGCAGTGAAGGTATGTAAAGTAAAATAACTTTAGGTTCTTGAATCTCTTGAAATTATTTCAATTAAGAATTCCAACAAATCATAAACTGTTGATCAAAAGTCGTTATTAACATCAGCATCATATACAACCTGCAAATGCATGAACATGCATAAAAATGCTTCAGTTTCCACATTCTGATGCCAATGCATTTAACAGTATGAAAAGCCATGATGACAGCACGATTGCACAGATGGACCATAGATGACCAACCAAAAACCCATCTGTTCATATATAGTTTGAAAGAATCACTGAGGCAATGAAAATATGATTCAGAGTTAGCAATCCAGCATATGCTTCCAAAAACTATCATCCATCATGTTTCAAGATCATGACATGAACTGAACTAAGAAACTTAGTGGCTAGTATTTTTTTCAAAAATTATAATGGACAACAAATGCTGGTTGTTAAAAAATTTGCACCAAATAGTGCTCTAAAATATCACTTTTTCTTGATGTCTGCGTTTTTTGATGCCATGTTACTATTTCAAAATTCTATAGATGATACACTTGAGCATTGTCAAATACAGTTTATACGCATGGTTATGCGGTTCTGTAAGTATAATCTTATTATTAACACACATGACCATCGACCACTCCTTCAGGTCCACGTAGCAATTTTTTATCAAAACACTATAGTCTTTTACAAAAGATCATTCACCAATGAATAGTGTTAACGGGAGTTTTTGCAAGGGATAAAAACGGCAGAGATTAAAAATAAAAATGCAGGTATTGAAAAGCTAGGTCAAGTTCGATTTATCACGTACACGTTAGATTTCCATAAGTTGACCTCTGGGGCGTATACGCTTTCAAGGGACAAACCGCCTCGTCATGTCGCTGACAAGAAGCTGCATTTTTTCCTTGTTTTCTTTACTGGGACGTGCGCTGACTTAACCTAGGCTGCCCCTGGGCCAGCTTGCGATGAAAAGCCTTAAATGTTGATTTTGTCTGCATTGTTTAGCCTAATTTGATGGACGAAATTTTGAAATGAAAATATGGAGGCTTTGGATAATACCGCATCTTATATACAAAACGCCTAGGGAATATAAAAAAAAAACACAAGAAAATAAAATGCATTGGTGCAGGTGGGTATATTATCGTGCATTGGTGTAGGCATTTAACACCCTTATGTTGTAAACATACAAATGCTGGCTATATTCGAAGACACAATGAACAGTTGAATGAGGCACAAATAACCCAATCTTACTAAATAACTTTATCAATTTGTTTCAATTTTGCATCGCTTGTGGGGTTTCTATGGGTTATAATGAAAGTACGACACGAATAAGGTGTCAAATCAACAATGTTACTTCCAATCAGTATTCACCATGTTTTTGGGTTACGGTCTCATGTCCATTACTTTGCTCTATATGAAGTGTAATCTTAAGAAGTTAGATAATAGAGGGTTTGTGCAGGCTTCCTTTAATCTTAACGAGAACGATAAACAGACCAATGCGCATGCGTGGGGACGACGTTAATGAGTTTGTGGTTGAGGAGACACGACAATTTTATTAGTTTAATATGATACTACAACTTCTTTGAGGAGCATATCGACTTTTACTGTGCATAACTTATTGATGCACATGCGTAATAGTGTGTTTATGGGACTCGTTAAGATTAAAGGAAGCCTACGCAATCCCATTGTCGTCTGCCCTCAACCACAAACCCAATAACGTCGTCCCCACGCATGCGCATTGGCTAAAAAAAAAAACAGTGCTGCCAATATCGTCAATATTAAAGGAAACCTGCAGGAAACCAGCCTACAAAATTACCCTTTGTGGAAATTATCTCGAGGTTTAAATAGATTTTTTTTTAATTTGCAGGAGTCTGGGCACAATGTATGTAAAGAATCAATAACATGAAGTTTTAGCCATAAGTGAAAACTTGACTGCATGCTTATTATCTGAATAAGGTAAAGTTTCAAAATTTACTGGTAAAAAGGTGGTCTTTAATTGGACAATGGGTTGAGGAGATTGCCTAAAGCATTAGACCTCCCTATACAATTTTAGCAAAGATTTCCTGCTTTCCAATAAAAGTAACGAAAAAAACTGATACATAAAGTAAAAAAGAGAAACTGCTAAAGAAACTAATTAAAAAATACGGCGCCACAGAACGCGTGCCGTCGCCGAAGGATGAAATTTTGGGGAAAATGTGCATTAAATATAGTGGCCAACATCTGGTGAAAATAACACAGGTATAACTAACTGACCACTAAGAGCCTTGTTAAACGAAGAGTGATTATTTTGGGGCCTATAGTTATTTTCAAATTTATGTGGCATTATTCACAAGAGTTAGAATACAAAAATATGTTTGGGCATTCTCAATATCTGGCCAATTTGTCAAATATATACACATAAAATGTATGGTTTAACTCATCTTTTTAAGTAGGCCTACATTTTTGCAAAAAAACATGCATACAATGGTCACAATGTCCATTAGTGCAGTGTGGCAGCTAAACAAAATGACCGCCGCAACACACCTGCATTTTGATATAAAATAATGTCAATTTCACTCAAATATCTTAGCGCCTATTTTATTTCAATCTTTTAAATTAAAAGAATTAAAGTAATCAAAATGAGCAGTTTTGGTAAACACTTTAGTTTGAATGAAGAATTCCTAATGTCTATCTATAAATCTTAATTTTTATGCATCATGGGTGTCGTCATTTTTTGGTGCAAAACCTCCCTTTGCTACACCTTTGTTATTTATAGCCACAAAAATGCAATAATTTCCATATTATCTTCTATTATACATGCATTATCTAGCTTAATCTCACTGGTTGTTTTAACGACCCGCTCACGTCTACGGTATAAATGAAGTGGTAGATATGGTGTTGTAACGATTAAGACATACCCCTGTGTGCACCTCGTCAAAATCACCATTCGAGATGCATACTAGGATTTGAAATGAGGATTCCAGATTACATTCCACTCGTGGTGGTCTGTCTGACTGTCCGTAAATGCAGGGCGTCGTATATACTTGCAATGTTCAAAGTTATATTATAGCTTAAAATGGGTGCATGGCAAATGATGACTGGAAGGATAAGAGATTGTCGATAGGAGTCAAAGATGGAGGGAACAAATTTCAAAAGTTGTGTTTTTATCTTTCATAGCAGTGTGACACATTATCTTCTGCACGTAAGTTCATAGAAACAAAGCATCACAAACTATTTGAAAACTTGGTTTAATTTCAACAATTATTTAAGCTTTCAGGATAATTACATTCAAAAATATGGTAATACCTATAACAACTTCTTGTTTTGTTTCCCAAAGAGATGGCTTTAGAAAACAATTTTTAATGTGCGCAAAAACACCTTGAATTCAAACTATATGCTCTACATAATATCTTAATGTCTTAATAATCCTAGTCTTAACAGTCTTAATCATAGCTGATCATATTGTTTAATTAACAGTGCCAAAATGAAATTGTATGGTTAATATTGTTATTTGGCCCAATGGTTTCTATTGTGGACAATATGATCATAGAAAAATTATATTGTTTTCTATTGGTTTAAGCTGTTTTTATGTATTGTTAAATGAACCAATCAATATACATGTACATGTACATTCCATGATCAAGTTAATACATATCTATGAAAAGGCAGTAGAATGATAGAATCCAATAAGACGTACAATTAATACACACTAAAAAACGTTGGGTCAAAATTCAACCCAATATTGAGTGCTATTTGGGCATACCAACATTGGGTTGAATTTAAGTGGAACAACCAAATGTTACCCAACGTTGGGTCACAGTTATTAACACAGGTTTTGGTTAAATTATGCCCAGAATTGAATAAATGTGAGGTTTGTGTTATTTATAATAAAATTACCCAATTTTGAGTTGATTATAAATAACACAAACCTCACATTTACCAAATTCTGGGCATATTTTTACCAAAACCTGTGTTAATAACTGCGACCCAATGTTAGGTAGCTTTAACCCAACATTTGGTTGTTACACTTAAATTCAACCCAATGTTGGTATGTCCATATAGCACTCAATATTGGGTTGAATTTTAAACCCAACGTTTTTAGTGTGTACACTATTGTTCGCTATGGCATTTTAGACTAGGGATGGCTATTGAATTTTATGAGTTTAAAAGCAAGATTTATCAATATCTATTAGGATAATAAAGGGGTTGTTTCAAAATTCTACTACGCAAGAAGGATGCTTACATAATTCCAAGAAATCCCAATGGACATTGACATTGATATTTTGTTCATCGTTGCATTCACCTTTGAAATACGCCCAGAACAGCATCACCATGCATGTAGTAAACAAAAAAAAACGGTTCATTGTGCCTTCAGACTAATTGCCTAATATAGTAAATTTGTTTGTCCGTTATGTGCATGCTATTTCCGCTTTCCATAGGCCAACTGTTGGTTCACGCTACATGCAAATCGCTTTGAAAAACGCTTTTCTCCCCTTGTGCACCAGAAGCATTTCGCCTCGTTTAGTCGGTGGCAAACTGTACTTTAGTCCGCTCAACAGCTGGTCAAGCTTACCAGTCAAGTAGAACAAACTGGTGGAACTTTTCAAATTAACCTTTAGAAAAAGGCCAGGTCGTTGGCTAGCCGGGTCATTTTCCCTCCTAGACATGCTTGTAAGAGGCGAGAGGTCACCTGGGATCATACTTTGGGAATACTCTTAAAAACGTTACCATTTAGTATTAAATACGAGTCACTGTTACATCAGTTTTCTTATGTCTTTTTTTTTGTATAATGAAAAAAACTGAACCGTTAATATGTAAACCTTTACATAATAAAGTGTATATACATCTTTGATTGTGCCGCCATTTGCAAACTCTGTATTTGTAAACATGGAACTGATTAAACAGGACGAGTAAACACAGTGAAGGTGATTCTGTCTTAATGATGAAACAACATAGCTGAATTGCTATGAAAATATTAAAAAACCATATGCCAATGACAAAAAAGTTATTTTTCATATATCACGGAGAATTTTCATAACCTAGTTCAAGTTGTTTAACGCCCTGTCACATGTGACCTACAATTTATAAGGGCCTATGCGGGGCATGGGGCTACTGGTAAACGTGGTGACCTATAAAATTCATAGTTTGGTAATTTTATGATTGACACGTTAGTAAATAATGGTGATAATTTCAAAATCCAGCAGCTGGTAGGACCATGAAGCATTTATTTATCGTATAGGTAAAGATTGAAGCATATTGTTAGATAGGTCATAATTGAATTAGATATGCCGAACTAATAAACGGGAAAATATAATAATTTAATACAGAAGAATGAAATACCACCTTAAGGGCCCACACATGCATTGTACACGAATTGAGATTCAACTATGCTTGTATATACTGTGAAATTGTTAACAAATTTTTCATAAAAAATTTAGGCTATGTTTTATTATGTTTCACAAACTGTAATTTTATAAAAAGACAATTTTTTCACTGGTTTTTTCACAAGAACATTATAATCTGTCTTAATTGTCTGAGCCTTTTTTTCTAAATAAAAAAAATAAAAAACTGTTAGGAACAAATGAAATGTAGGAGGACCTAGTTCTATTATGTGTTTATTTTTTGTTTGTTTATGTATATGTATATTCCATTTCATGAAACTATGTCTGTAAAGTTTATAATTGTAGAGGGTCTGGTAAACTTTACGGACATATTTCCATGAAATGCAATATGCATATACATAAACAAAAAATGTAAACAAATAATAGAATATTTATGATAGGTACTCGTATATTTCATTTGTTTCTAACAGTTTCCAAAACTAAATAAAAAAAATAATTTAGAAAAAAAGGCTTATTCTGGTATGCAACCCTCTTAATGAGGATAAAAGATAGAAAATTTAAGCCACACTTGGGTAATATTAGAAAACGGTTTGGTATGTCATCCAAGAGATGTCTGTGTTAACTTCATAAGTGGTATATATGGGATGGGCGTCACTTGTGTCAAAAGGTGAAGAAAAGAACCAACGAACTTAATGGTTAGGGTTGCCGCGGCGTGATGCCACGAACGACCTTTGACCTCTACCCATCTTCTCAGATCTGAGATGCATATAAATAGAGATATGTTCATATAAACATTATCAACATATCACGATGCATCGTGGTGACCCCTATCTTCATCCACTGCACATGGAGGTATACGATCTTACATTTGATTCAAAGGTATGACATTAGATAAACAATGATAAAATAGTTTGACAAGAGAAAGCTTAATTTAACATTGAAGTTTTGGCAGACACATGTTTAAACAAAACGTTCGGTTGAAATTCTACGAAAACAAGAATGAAATTTCCATAAATTTAAATGTTTTTCTTGCTCTTCAAATTTCTTGAGCACTAGATAAGAATTTCAGTATTTTGATGGTCCAAAAGGCGTTTAAGGATGATATCAGTAACCTATAAACATGATGCTTGAATTGTGTACAAACCTTGATTTTGAAGCATTATGGACAGATTGTTTTCATGAAGTGCTCATTTGGAGTTTTTAAGTTTACGTTATTTGGAGTTAATTAAACCAGAAAACACAATCCGAAATTTTAAAAACTGTTTCAGATATAGGTTTAGGTTATAAGATATATGCATGTACATGTATCCCTCGATTTTTAGCGAAATGATATGATAAAGATTGTATACTAAATCCGGGTGTCCAAATTGTACGGCTTAAACATAAATAAAGAAAGCATAATTTTGACTGCAACTTTGTTTCAAACAAACAAATTTGACATGATTAATGTGCATTAGACACACATTTGCTTGAAGATTACAGAATAACAATCATTATTCTCATTTAAAGTTTATAATCGTGCATGTAAAAATGGTAATAATAATGAACAACTTTCAACCATGCTTGCCAAGGTTTCGTAATAGATTAATCCCATGCACCTTCTACGAATAAAAAAATTGAGTCGTACAGCATTATATAACCCTCTGGCAGTTGTTTAAGTTTCAGTGACTCCACATGAGCATCTCGTATATATTTTAATACACGCCTATATAGAATCAAGGGCAATTGATGTCAAGTTCAAGGCAAGATATCTAAAAAATAATGAGAGGCTATAAAAGCATAATATGATCAGTCAATACTCTAATGAGGGAACACAACCAGTTATTCGTAGCGGATTAGACGCATGCATAATACAATTATATGTTTTTCTTAATAAATGTAATTGTAAGGTCAATTATCAAGCGAATTTTTTTTTTAAATTACATGTACAGTTTGTGTTTGAACACTGTCATGATACATGTATATACAAATAGGTAATGTAAATAGTAACACATTTTTAAACATTTGCCAGAATCGCCATACAAAGATGTATTTATACAGGGTGTTTTTGAACTCATGGTACAAACTTAAACTGGTGTTAGAGTCGACAAATTAAGGTAATCACATTACCCATTTTTAACCATAGAATCTATCGTCCATTAAAAAGTTACACGACCAAATGTGTAGCTGGTACATAAAACATTTAATGGGTTACTTGAGTTGTGGCGTCGAAATGGAAGCATACACAAATCAAGACATGGCTGATGTGCATTTCATTTATGGGCTTGCTGACG
>JAQGCC010002131.1:0-19738 GCA_034698905.1 Xestoiulus laeticollis | reverse complement strand
CGCGACGTCATTGGCGACAGAAGGGCGTTCTTTTTTTCTATTGGTCGATTTAAGATTAGATAGGTTACTCCTTTGGAACGGAGGGCCCAAAATAAGGCCAATAGCACTTCAGTGTGCCACTCTACGACCATCGTGGCACGCGACGTCATTCGATTTCGATCCAGAATTCCAGATGGCGCCCGGATCGATTTTAAAGGCAGGGCAAGAACTTAAATGCCGTCCTTTTGATTTGCAGGCTTTCTTGCCTTCGTTTTTGCATATGGTCGTGAAAAAGAATTAAAAACGAGCGATATTTAAAAGAAATAAACGAAATGAAAAGAGTTTGTTGTCGTGTGAGATGGGAGGTGAAGCAGCGGGTTTATATATAATGTAGGGAGGGGAATGCAGCTCGTGCATGGCTATGTGGAAAAGCAATGAGCATAGAGAGCTAGTAGTAGTGGTACATGTACAATGATGTAGTAGTAGTTGGTGGTGGTGGTGGTAGATGTGGGATTGCGTATAGCCTAGTCTTGGAGAAGGAGAAAGAGAGGCACGAGGACAACCTCGGTTCGTTCGCAATGGCGGAGTTTGAAAAAAGGACGCTCGCGTTTTCTCTTTCGCCAACTCAAATCGTGTACGATGAGTTTGATTTTGATCGCGGCGACGATCGTCCAAGTCCGAGACTCCGAGCGAGAGAAAAAAAGAGGAAAAGGTCCACGAGAATGGCGTCGAAAACAACAAGACGAACGCTGAAAAAAAAATGGCGGACTTCTAAATACATGCAACTACGATTTAATAATTAAATGGTGAGGAGAGAAAAAAAAAATGATTTCGTGGGAGAATTGCGGGTAAGGACATTCAACCTTTACCCTATTTTCTCGCGACTAAAATCCACTCGGGCTTTAAAACAACAGAAAAAAATTCAATTTTTATTTCGATCCCAAATGACAAATGGCCATTTTCTGCCACGTCTTCTACGAGACAAGATGGCGACTATGACGCCAGATCACGTGACCCCCACTTTTTTTTTTTTTTTTTTTTTTTTTGTGCACGTGCCAATAACTGGGGCGCCAAAATTGAAATCTGAAAAAGAGTGTGATTAGGTGACTTGAGTGCTCCAACTCGAATATACAATTTTAGACCCTGGCCGGGGGAAGGGGGCTTTTAAGGATGTAGGGGCCGTAAAAAACAACGCTAGTTACGATAGGCAATCGGTGACATAGCCCATTTACAGCTATTTGGGCTGACAAAAGCAGCAGATTCTGCTGTAAGATTTAATATGAAATATAATTGTTATCGGTCTTCCATGTTTCACAGGGTAGAACCTCTAAAAAAATTGGCCGCAGCTGTACACGTACTTGTTTCTTTATTATGGCAAAAAAACAACCGTATAAACCCCAAAGTCATGGATCCATTGATTATAACTTTTTCGATGATTCGATTTAGTAAGGTTGTCTGGGATTGGTCCTTAGTATGAAAGGTTTGGTGACGGGGTAGGATTATCCATAGTACGTGGATTCAGAAAAGTCATGCAAGAATTTTTCAAGAAGGAGCCATATACAATCTGCTTTGATAGGAGCCATTTCTGGTACAATATTTGGTATTTCCGTCCCCTACCTGCAACGTTTAGTTCATAGGGCTTCGATTTCTATAGCAAGTCTTCTAGGGCTTAAACTCGCATTTTGTCTATCTGCCCCATGACTTTCAAGGGCTTAATTCCGAACCAAATCAGGTATTGGTCATTAAATCCCTATCCAACTCCCATTTTGTCATATAGGCCCCTGGATCTGTGTCTAAGGCCTAAAAACAATTTCAGGTATTGGTCATTGGGTCCCATAAGTTTATTTTGTCCATTAGGCCCTTTGGTTTTCATAACACGAGGCTCAAACCATTTGAGTATTGCCTGTATTGGTCATTCGGTCCATTTAGTTTCCGTAATAGGATGTTTTCCCAAAGCCAATTTTTGCCTTATAGGTCCCATGGTTTGAATAGCACTGGTCATTCGGTCCCGAACCCATCCCCCCCTCCCCCCCCTTTCGTGCCTTATAGGTCCCATGGTTTGAATAGGTCCCAAACCTCCCCCCCTTTCGTCCATAGGCCCTTTGGCTTCGTCCGTGTATTTTTCGAACGTGGCGCGCGCGGGCCCCGTCTGGTGACGCGCGTCCAATGGCGAGCGAGCGACGTCATCGCTCTCCCATTGGTCCGTTCGAAGTGGATGTTTAGCGCGATTGGCTGCTGGCTGCTATACTGTGCCTCTAGGCAGGCAATCGAGTAGTGCGTGCCTGTGCTAGATGCACAAGTAGATTTTCGTTATTTGTGCTATCTTGTGAGCCTCGGTTTAGTCAGAGGAGTAGTGCAAAGCGACCGTTTCCTTTTTCCATTCTGGCTCCCATACAGCAGCGAGAAGAAGAAGAAGAAGAAGAAGTAGCAGCAGCAGCATTAGTTGCCATGGAAAAACGCATCGCATTGGAGAAAAGAGCGAGGAATCCTGCTCAGGTTGTATTTTCAATCTCATTTCCTAACCTAGCTTAGCTAAAAAAGCTGGCTTTCAATGACATGTGCTTCAATGACAAACACACCGGTGCCGCCGACATTTTACTTACGCCTGGTTTTAAAATCCTCTTTGGCTCACCTTTTGGTTAGGGCTTGTCAGTTTAAAGGAGCTCACCTGCTTCGCCCTGTCCTTTAATTCGATGGCCAAATGGCGTTTCCTCGTGGTCTTTTTAGGTCCGAACTTGGGTCGCCTTTTGGTAAGGCAAACATGGCGGCATGACTGGGCCCACCTTTACCATTTAAACGGGACCGCCATTGGACTTTAAGAACCTACACCGCACTTTTTAAATACACACTTTGCCTTTTTTATCATCTCTGTCTCGTTTCATCACGATTTGGCCACGCTTTCCGCAAAATCAAACTATCTTCCCCTTATCCCTAATGCTCATTGTGTTTTTTTTTTGGGAGGGAAAATACCGTCCTGTACGTAATTTCCACCTCGCACCTCGTCTAGCCTCTTGTTTATTCTGCAATTTTAAGTAAAAATACGAGCGATCCGTGTTTTGTTTTTCGACGTGGGCCTGAAACCGATAAAAATAATATATTAAAAATGGTTCCTCGTGTTTACCAATACGTACGCGGGGCATGGAGCACCACTGAGCTTTATTGTCTTTTTTTTTCCACGTTGGAAGTGGCCCTGACAAGGTGTCCTATGTGGCGAATGGACCCTCGTATAAAGTGGAGAAATTGAATACCGAAATGGAGAGGCTTTTAACAGATTCGTAGAGTTGCAAGCTGGCGATAATGAACCGGGCTTTTATTGACGCGTAGAAATAACATGGCCGGTGCCTCCTCGCTTTTTGGCGCGTCTTCTTCAATGGCCATAGCCAGAAATGCAGAATTACATGGGCCCTGACACGACTCTGGCCACAGGGAGAACTTAATCCAGGTCCACACGTAAAATCACATTCGCCGCCTCTTTAAACTTGTTAAAAAATGATGACGAGAAAACGTTTCTGAAACGTGCATTTGCCGCCATGTTGCTACTGCAGCCCTGCAGCCCACCACTTTTCAATGTTAGCTTTTTTTTTCTTTGATTTTTTTTAAGCCTCTCCGTCTTTTGCCACTATTTTTTAATATTGGTTTCTGATAGAAACGAAACAGACCGAAAGAAGGCTCCCTCCTTTTAATAATTTCGAGTAAAAAAAAGAGGAAGAGGGTGGTGGGGAAAATGGCGGGATTTTTGCCTTCTTCCGTGACTGCTTTTACGATGCCTTATGTCGTGGCAGTCGAAGATTTAAGCTAAAACAAAAGACGATTTTGCGGCGTAAGAAATGTGATTTCCCCCGAACGTCGCCGTTCGAGGAATCCCCGTTTTAAAAAGTGGTTGGGGGAAGAATAATAAAGAGAGGCGCTGGGAAATGCTAAAAAAAAAAGAATGCGTTCGAGTCCGCCATCTTGGTTGGCGTTCCACACGTTGGTTTTTCTTCGTGCAAAAAGACGGCCTTTTTATCCAAACCCGCGAATGCTTTTATAAAATGTGCATTTTACGAACCCCTTTCGTGCCGTTTTTCAACGGACGGAGCGTCGCTTTTTGCGTTTAGCACGCTTAAAAACGAGTGCCTGCTGCCACTTGAAGTACATGTAGTGCTTTTGTCCGATTGCGCCATTGGACGCCCGCTTTTCTCTTCTGCGCACGACCTTCGCAATAATAAATGCGCGAAACGGGAGCGTTTTCAAAAACACCTCCGCTCTACATGTACAATGTACTCGTACATTTTCTACTTGACGCAATTGCACTTCCGCCATTTTTTTTCTCCCCACCAAACAACAACTTTTGGAACGCGAGCGCGTGCAACGAACGATTCCAAAAAGAACAAATCAAAAAAATAATAATAGTATGCATTACTAAACAAATTTACTCGACCTGTTGTTTTTTAAAATAAAAATCGGCTCGATCAAAATGTTGCGGGCATTTTGCGCGGTTAAATAAGTTGAAATTGATCGGAAATGGAAAATTGGAATGAATGCACGCGCGGAATCCAGCGTTCCATGTTTTTATGTGGTTTTTTTTTGCGTTTAAAATGATTGAAATTTCAAGGCTTTGTATTTTCTCAGATAATTGAATGTCAGAAATCAGGCTAACGTTGTTGATTTTTTTAAAACTTTTATTAGCTACGAGGGTAAATAAGTTGGGTTAAGTCGTAATGAAATGCACGTGCGATGTACAGGGTGGGCAAAAATCGTTTCGTGTTGAACTGGCCAAAAGGATGACCGATGTTAAAATGTCTGACTCGTTGAAAACGTTTGTTGTCTTTTGCCTTTTTTAATGGCGTTTTGTTTGCTTTTAGATTCGGGAGTTAAACCTCGACAACTGCCGAAGTACGACGATTGTCGGTCTGACGGACGAATTTGTAAATCTAGAAGCTCTGAGCTTAATAAATGTCGGCCTGACGAGCCTCAAAGGTTTTCCAAAACTCCCCAATCTCAAGAAGGTAACTTTTGTCAAACTCTTTTTTTATTTAGACACGTTGCGCCCGCTATGTTTGCGACTCAAGTCTTAAGATTCGTACTTTTATTTCAGCTCGAACTCAGCGATAACAGAATATCTGGCGGATTAAATCTTTTGAGCGGAAGTCCAAAACTTACCCACTTAAATCTTAGCGGCAACAAAATTAAGGACGTGGAAACGCTGGAACCCTTGGTGAGTGCATGGGGCTTGCGATAGTTTAAAACCAAGAAGCTGTCCGGTGTTCTTAAGTCCTTTATTTATTTATTTTTTTTTTTTTTTGCAGAAGGAATTTGCCAACTTAAAGAATTTGGACCTTTTCAATTGCGAAGTCACAAACATGGAAAATTACAGAGAGAAAGCATTTACACTTATTTCGTGTCTCAAGTTTTTAGACGGCTACGACAGGGAAGAAAAAGAGGCGGAAGATTCAGACGCGGACGACGAGGAAGGTGAGCGTTTGCCCCGTTATTTTAACATTTCCAATCGAGATAGAGTCGCCGGCTAATGTCGTATTTAGCCGGTGCTTTTTCACTCTCGTAAATCGACTTCTTTCGACCGCTCGATTGAGCGATTGGCGTCAAATGTCGATCGCTCCCGGTTGAAAGACACATTTCTTCGTCCAAAACTTACCTTATACGCTTCCTCTTAAAAATCTGGCACTTTTTTCCCTGCCACATGCCACGTTATATGCTGCCTGCAGGGGAATGAATTGAATTTGACCATTAAGATATCGGAAATTTATAGCAAGTGGCTTCATCACTCGCAAATTTATTTCCGCGGGTTGACCGCAAAGTTGACGGGGTCCGGTTCCTCGTCACTTTTGGCCATTTCGTTTAAGCTAACCGCCATGGTGATAATTTCAGCTAACGAAGAGGAAGAAAACGAGGGCGAAGAAGACGGAGAAGGCGAAGACGACAGCGACGGAGAAGGAGAAAGCGAAGAAGGTACTTTGTCATACTTTTAGTCTTTGCTGGAATTCACCGTGCGAGTTTATAAAACGTTTACTCGCTTCTTCAGATGAGGACGATGATGAGGAGGAAGACGATGATGGCGAAGAAGGTGAAGACGACGACGAGGAAGAAGACGGAGTGACCGACGTTGGCCTGGCGCAGCTCTACAAATCCGATTTGGAAGTTAGTGCATTATGTAATCCTTTCGTTTGGGATTTTCTGGTCGGAATCAGTCGAGAAAGAGTCGCCGGTTAATGTCGTATTTATCTGGTGCTTTTTGATTCTCGTAAACCGATTTCCAAGAATTGTTTTATGCATTTTGCCCATCTCGTGTTGCACTTTGCTTTCGATTCGCGGACACAATTACTACGCATGCTCGCATTTCTCCCCCCAAAAAAAGTTTCCTACTTGTAGACGAGAGTTCGGTTGGTGCACACGTGATTCCAGGTTCCGTATTAGAATTTGGGAGAAACGTGCTTTTGTAGAACTCTCGGTGTGTTTTTGTGCTCTTTTAACTAGAATGGTTCCCTGCAGGATGAAAGCGACGGAGATGATTTCGAAGGAGGAGAAGGAGAGGTCGAAGATGACGATGACGATGATGATGACGACGAGGAGGAGGAGGAAGACGCAGCAGGTACGTCGAATCGATCGATCCCATTTCGCTTTAGTTTAAACCGAGGCAGAGTCTCCGGATAATGTTCAATTTATCTGGTGCTATTTGAACCTCGAACATCGAGTTTGTCTTCGCTTATGCCCCGGTCCGATGGCACGCGAGGCGCGGATCGGTTTTTTTGTATCTCGGAAGACACATTTTACGAAACCGAGCAAAGTTAAATAAAAGATGCCGGTGATTTGATACGAATTTCTAAAGCCGCGTACACGCTGCACGAAAACACGAAGCGAAAGCATGTTTTCATTTTCGAATGTTTTTGAAATCATTTCTACGTTTTTGTCTCTCTCTAAAGTATGCTTTTGAAAGCAAAAACAATGATCGCGCAAAATTAGGCTGTCGGGATCAAAGGAAAAAATGTTTTTACTTTACTGTCGTCTGCTCTTCTGCTCTTTTCTGCGTTTTTGGGTGATTTTTGTGAATGATGTGAAGCAGTTTTAACTTTATTTTAGGTAATATCAGATCCTGAAACAACCCCCCCCCCCTCCCCCAAAAAAAACATTTATCTCACCTAGCTTTTTATTCAATTTGGTCGAACACTATTATAATAGTTGAATTAAGAATAGATCGTCTGCAAATAGCACGTTTTGCTTTTTTTGATTTGTACAGGGTTGTTTACAAAAGCTGCTTTTGAAAACATATTTTTCATTGTTTTTGTTTTGTGTTTTCGTGCAGTTTAAACGTTCGGTCCGGAAGTTAAAAGGCAATCTTTCGATTTGCCGTAACTTTGTTCTCGAACGCTTATAAAATGCAAAAGCTGAAAATTAAAAACGCGGCTTTTGTTTGACTTTGCTGATTTTGTAATTTCGTATTTGGAAACTAGCGTTTTTAAGGTATGAAACTTGAGTTTAGATTTAACTTTGAATTTTAATTTGTTTGCAGGGGAAGAACCGTTAAAGAAGAAAAGAAAGCAGGAGGATTAAGGCTGTGCGATTGCGGGGTGAAATAAATCAAACAAAACGAACATTTTTGGAGGATCATAATGTTAAATATGACTTAATTCCATCATCATGTGGCCGAGGAAAGATTTCTTGAGAGTGCGCCGAATCGAAGAATCTGCGCTCTAGACGTTTAAAGAAACATCTCGAAACGAGAAGAAAACTTTTTACCAGGAAGGTATTATCGCGGAGGGAAAGTTCTTCGGTCTCGTTTTTACCGTCACTCTACTTTTCTTCTATCAGGATACGTCTCTCTCTCTCTCTCTCTCCCGCTCGCTCGTCTCTATCTATCTCTCTCTCCGCCACACGGAAAAATCGAGCTTCGCACTTTATTTGGCACCTCATAGAAAGAACTTTAATTCCCCTTCATTTTCACGCGCCTCATTATTCATCGCTCTTATATATAAATCATAAAAACCAGGGGACGAAAAAAACAAAAGCAGCCGCTCGCCAATTTCCTACCGTTTCTTTTTTCTTCTACTTCTCCATCGAATTGCCGAAAAAATTGTGGCTTTTTTTCACCACCCACTCCGCGGTTCAACCACAAATTCCGAGTCTATAAAGGTCCGAAGAAAATGCGGACGGAAATCACGTCGCGAGTCACGAAACTGCGCGTCGCAAATTTTTAATGATAAAATATCGTTTTTACGTCCGCGAGGGGAAAAGACGAGGCGTAAAAGTACGGAAACGTCTCGCGTAGCCGCCGAGACTGCATTTATAAAGAAGGAACTCCTTCGTATCACTAAAGCTAGTTATGCAGTTATTTTTGTGGCGTAGAAACAAAATAAGGTTTTTCGAAATCGTCGTTTGTTTTTCCGAAATTTGTATGGTTTCTTGGAGACAAACGAGGGCTTCGGGGAACCTTATCGCGCACGCAAATGCGCTAGTAACGAGAGTTGCTTTTTTAGTTTTTGTCGTTTCGGAACAAACGTAAAATTTTCTGACGATTGCTTTTAGACGAGATTTTAACCGTAAAATTCGCGGTCTCCCGTGTGCGGGAATTCCAGTTTTACGGTGAGATCGGGTCTAAAAGCAAGACTGACGTTAGCCCAAATGCTAAACGAGACTACTTTGACCTTTTTTTCGTACGACAGGCACTGGATTTGCATCTTTATTGGAAAATTTAACATTTTTAAAGAAATTCAACGTTTAGCGTATAAATACGAAGAAAAAAGATTCCTCGTTTTCGCAATTCCGACTTTTCGTCCACGCGAGAGAGACACGTTTTTCGATGAATCTGACTTTGTCGACGCTAGTTCAGAGTTTACGAATGTTAACAGTTCTCGAGTATCTCGAAAAAAAAAAGCGTACCTGAAAGCATTTTCCGGACTTCCTCTCGTATCCAGTTGCCTCGAAACTACCCTTTTTTAATTAAGTTTACTCGGACGCTATGAATTTCGTTATCGAAAAAGTGCTCCCCCCCCCCAACCAAACATCACGGGGGAAAACCATCGAACGTGACTTTAAAAAACAGTTTAAACGGGAGAATTTGTGCATCAGTTTTTTATGCATTGGACAAAAAAAAAAGTTGCTCTTTTATGTTACGACTAAAATAAATGCTTTGTTATAAATAAATGGGATCTTCCCAATTAAACACGATATTTTGTCTCTAGTCTTTGGACTCGTGGTTTGTAGTACGTACTAAAGGGCTTTATCATTTTTGTTAGAATGCTTCGATAGTGAGTAAATTCACATCCTGTCTGGGTTTATTCTGCAGATTTGTACAAGGGCTCGGAAGGCCCCAAGTTTATATTGTTTTTTTGTTACATTTATACAAAAAAAAACCAGCTTCCTGCTGATTAAGCCCAAAATGGCTGCCAACATCTTGCTATTTTTTTATAACAGTCCATTCACAACCTCGTATAATAAAAAATAATTACAATAAAATAAAATTGCCTACTTTTTCCCCTAGTCACGTCTGAATTAAAACAATTCAGATGAGACTAGGGGAAAAAGTAGTGAATTTTATTTGTGGCTAACTGTATTTTGCTAATTTTCAGTCGTCACGAAGGTCATGCAAATTCCTGAAATTCTGTAGCAATTCTGAACAAAGGCTTTCCCATAATTTCACCCATTTTACAACAAGATGGCTACTTGCGTGGATTTGCGATTTTTAATGTGCTTCAAATTAAACGGTTTTTCTTCGTTTAAAAAGTGGTGTTAATTTCCTTCAAGATATGAACAAGTGATATTTGGATCCAGGATGATATGGACAAATGAAAAACGTGAGTTTAATCTTTTTATTTTTTTCTTAAATTTAGATCTTTAAAATCGCATGTAGTCAATCTTATTCCACCCATGCATTATTATTCATTGATTTTATTATAAATGTAGACCTACGTGTAATATCCGATTCTGCATAGATTGGTGCAAATTATAGGGTCATTTTAATAGCTCTTGTGTGTAGTTCTAGCAATTTTTTTAAAATTTTATACATACATGTATGTTAACGTCTGTATTAAAAAAAAAGCCCTAGACCAACCTGAATATAAATTTTCCTAAATGTAATTTAGCATATAATGACCTATGATTAACCAAATGATATTGGATGTGGTTTTTTTCTGGTCAGTTTTTCTGCAAGTGATATGCAATCACGGGAAGTTTAGCGAGAAATTAGATTTTGCTAAATTGCAAATTGTACCAGCTAGCATGAGGAGTGCGAATGAAGTTAAATTTTAACCATTCAAGAATATACTAGTTGAAGTTTTTCTGCTTTTACGCGTTTAAAAGCATTTTTATTGGATTTATACATTAACTTCATCCGTTTGTTTTTTTAAACCTGTAACTTACGTTTTTTGTGCTGTTTCAAAACAATCATTTGTAGAAAACTTGATGAAAATTGATCGGCTCTTTTAAACTTTTAGGCATTTGTTATTTCAATATGTGTTAAGAAAATGAAACGTAGCTCGAAATCCCTTTTTTAAATGGTTGTTTATTTGTATATATATTTTTTTCATTATTAATAACAAAATAAGTGAAAAACACAAACATGTTTTCTATTTTTATGCAAACAAGTAAACTTTACGATAAGGCTTTTTAGGACATTTAGGCCAATTATTCCTTATTGGACAACGGCACGAATAACGAAAGCTTCGATACGACCGATTCCGGTTTAATCGGGAGAGCTGCTTAATTTTAAAGGGACAAAACCAAAAAAAAAATAATAATCATTTGAGCGTAAATAGCTTAGTTACGCGCATTATTTATACTGGCAGTCCAGAAACGTCCCAATCGACCGGAATTTGCCGTATTTCGGGGTCTAACGACAAAAAAACCGCTTAAAACATAAGTTTTTTGTAAATATTATTTGTAGTTTTGAGAGTTGAATAACACCGATTGTAACGATAAAAACGACACTCGAGGGGTTTACGACCCCAGACTCTTTAACCTTTGACCCTGTGGGGGTCCCGACAATCCCAATCGCACTGATACAGTGGGCCGAGCAAATAAAAGTTGCATCCTTTAAATCGGGCTAATTAAATCTACGGCAGTTTCGTTAAAAAAAGCTCGTTAACAAAAATGAAGAGCACATTGTGAAGCTTATCGACTGATGACTGCTCGAGTTGAGTTAAAAAACTGCGGTTTATCCCTCACGAAACGCCAGTTTAACCTTTTGTACGGAGGAAAAGTCAAGTGTTTATGAAAGTCAAATGTAGTTTTAACTAATGTTTTTTTTCCCGCAACAAACGAGTAAGTAGTTTGCCGCAGTCGCAAAAATACGCTCGCATTCAAATGCAGTTAAATTTCGTCGAAATGCGGACTAAGCGAAATCTAGTAAAATGTGGAAAAACAATATTTTTCCAAAACTGTAGTTTCCGTGTGGATAAACCGCAGTTTTTTCCGGGCCGGGTTTAAACAACCGCACAAACGTAAACTTTTTGCAGAAAACCGAAGTTCGCGTTTATAGCTGCAATAGCGAACTGCTGTATATCGATACTTAAGCCGCAAACCGAGAATGAGTCCATTGGTCAATCAATACCGCAAATAACAAAAAAACGTCCGATGTCGTAGTCGCAACATTTGATTTTTATCCTATTCGAGTGCCGCAACCTTCTTGTTTTCATAAAAAGTCATCAGGGTTTTTAAAAACTTTAAAACCCTAAGGGTAAAAACATAGTGTTATAGTGCTATCGCTTCATTCTAGAATGAATCTGGGATGATTCTGGAATCAATGATTGTAATCGAACATCTTGTTTTCGATTCCATTCAGAACTCATTAAAATCAAGAAAGATTCTAGAAAACACAAACTCGCTTGTGTCCTGGATTCATGCTAGAATCATGTGATGCTCTATTCTTTGAGGCGCCGCTGTACTATGCGCGGGTTTATCGGGTATCAATTCAATTCAATTCAACTCAGTACCCTACAGTCAGCAAAGAAATGCCATTTGGAAGGGGGGGGGGGGGAAGTCGTACCCATATCGCAGGTGTGTCTTTAGGAATCATTCTAGAATGAAATGATTCTTTAATCGCTGATAGCACTATGTTTTTATCGTAAGTTTGAAGTGCTTTTTGCATTTTATCATTTTTATTTTTCGCAAAAAAATGCTAAAATGTAAAATTTTGGGAAAGCCCAAACATTCCAATTTGGCATAAAACAAATGTTGCGATTCTGTCGTGTTCGTAAAGTCCTCGGAATTTATATTGGCTCGCTCTACGGATTTTATTTCTGGACTTCTTATCTTGATTCCAACAATGCTTCGATGCCAAGCTTATGCCATTAGAAAGGGACTTTTTCAACAACTCGAGCTAAAAATTTGACACTAAAAATTGTACTTTTTTGCGTGTTTCCGGCTTTTGAGATTGGATTTCAGATGATCTTTAAACTAGGATGAAATCGTTGAGAGGACTTTGCGAACACTCGCCGATGCCAATCTAACACGCTCCAAACCGTGGCGTTGTTCCGTCTGCGCCACACTTGAGCTTTCGTGCGTAATAATAAATGCGTGATTGCGATGATATCGAAGGCAGAGTCGTGATTGATTATAATCCGCGGCGGCGGAGGCGTCGAACAACGCGGTTCGAGATAAGCGAAAGTCCGTGGCGTGAAATGTGCTCTCTCTCTCTCTTTTTCACTTCTTGTGGTTGTGTTGCCGCACTTGATGAAGTTCCGCTTCCAACTCTTTGATGCGCTGCTCTTTCATGTCCAAGCAATCTTTAAGATTCTTGATTTCTTCCGCCTGAAGGCCGTACGCTTTGCGCAACTGAAACAACAGCGTCAAGAACAAACGTCCGTTAAAGCGTGCCTCGAGCGTTAAATGTGGTAACGAAATGACCTCTCACCTCTTCCTCCGTCTTCGGACTAGTTAAATCGATGATCTCGATTTCCTTTTCGTTGTCGTACGTGAAATAAGTGGCCGACGGAAGTTTGTGCGCCGTCACGATGTCGCACAGCATGACGCCGCTGTTGGCGTGGTTGGTGGTGGACTGCGTGGTCATCGTGCCCCACGCCTGACGGATACGCTGGAACTTTGAACCGTAGTTTTCGTTTCTGAACAAGTAAAGAAAATAATATCAAAACGACATCGGTCGAAAATGTGTCAACGTCCGAGAAATGTTCAAAATGATGGCAAAACATTTTTTAAGAAACTTTGCCTCTTTAAATAATTACTTTTCGTTGCAATCCTCGCTCTCCGAATTGATCTCCCTGTAATCGGCCTTCGTTTCCTGCGATATAAACATGAACTTCTTCTCGTTGTTTCTGTCTAACGTAACGATGGCGTTGTCTCTCGATTTGTAAAGCACCGGTTTGTGCGTCCTCGCGATCATCCCGCTCTGAAAACAAACAAAAAAAGCATCTCACTTCATCTCGTCGTATTATTCTAAAGGTGCCGGGTATCCACCGAATCAAACATAAAACAAAAACAACTAACGTTGTCGGCGAACGTTTCGACAAACAATTTCCGACAAACGTTGACAAACACTTTTGCAACAAAAATGCGCGCACAAACACGGTGTCCACACCGAAAAAAACATTCAATGAAACATGTCAGAAATTTCTAGATTTGGTTCTAGCGCTCCTACCACCAATTAAGGCTTTCTATATTAAAACTGCGTCTGTTAAACAGCTATCACTAGCTTAGAATTTGACAAAGCTATAGCTGAACGAAACAAAAATTGAAGCGCAACTTTATTATTATGTTTTAATTATAGCTTTAGTTAAAATATTTAGGTTATGGCGCCTTTTCTGGACTCACTTTTAAGGAGATGAGAACTGGATTTCTGTTTTTCCCTTGAAGCCATTCCTCGGCCGTCAAGGAAGGCGTC
The DNA here is from genome assembly GCA_034698905.1 of Xestoiulus laeticollis. Taxonomy (NCBI): domain Eukaryota; kingdom Metazoa; phylum Arthropoda; class Diplopoda; order Julida; family Julidae; genus Xestoiulus; species Xestoiulus laeticollis. The sequence continues at coordinate 5,931 of JAQGCC010002131.1, read as the reverse complement.
GGTGCCGCCGTATCGGGATAAAGATCCTCTTGAAATTGCTCCGACTGTGGAAATAAAAAAAAAACAGACCGAGTTATCTTAAGGATAATTTATCATTTCCTGTTTTTTTTTTTTTTTCTCCTCGTTACCTTCCTCGGCACGATCATGGATACGGGTTCGCAGGTGTTTTTGGTGGCGTGGAGTTTGTAGAATCTGAAAACTTCGCACTGGTAGACGTTGATGCCTCGCTTAGGCATGACGCCCAAGCCTCGCTGGGGGAATCCGGACAGGAACTGATTCAAGTAGTGACACCACGGAGGCTCGTCCACGATCTCGTAATAACGGATGCTGCCGTCACCCTAAAACAAACACATCTTTAACGATTTGAAAACCAGATATTGTAGTCCGTTCGCTCGCCATTACTACCAATTACTATTCTTTCAAATACTTATTTTTATTATTCCCGTTTTACCTTTCCGGCCAAATACGCCATTTTCGTATCATGGTCGTAATACGGAAACAAAACGCCCGAAGAAGAATCTATGTTTTCTATCCTTAACGGTTTGGTAAGGTCATCCTAAAAAGACAATCGTAAAGTTGAGGGATAAACTCCTAAAAGTGTACGAAGCTTACCGACAACCGCAAAAACGAAAGCGTTAATTACCTGCGCCCAAACCGCCCATTGCCTGTCGCTGAAGCGCGAGAAGCCCGCGGTGAACACTCTCCCGGTGTCTCCCAGATAAACCGCCTTGGCCGCCTTGGAACCGCTGTGGCACAGTCCCTCCCGCAGAAGCTTCCCCGTGCGCGGGTCTATGATGCGCAGCATTTTGTCCTTGCACGTGGTGGCGATGAGACTTCCGTCGCGGTTGAACGACACGGAGTAGATGATGTCCGGATGACAATTGATCACGTTGACCGCCTCGCCCGTACCGATGTTCCACAGGATGATCTAAGAAAAAGGACCGCGGGAACGGCGGTTAGCGAACAAGAGTTATGCCAAAAAAAACACGCCAGCGGCCGTGGAAGAGACCCCTCGATCACCACTCGCCAGAAAGTCGAATCCCGCGCTGAGCAGCACGTTCTCCGCCGTGGGATGCCACTCGATGTACGCCACTCGCCTCTGATGCCCTTGAAGATCCACGAGCCACTCGTTGAGGTTCTGCTTAAGACCCTCGTCCGGAATGTACCACAGCTTGATCTGCAACGATCAATAGGATTGATTGCGCGTTCAATAGGACCGTTAGACACGAGAGGGAGGACCCGAGGAAAGGACCTTGGACGTACCGTGCAGTCGTCCGAACAGGACGCGATCACGTTGTCGTTGAACGGGTTCCAAGCCAAGTCCAAAACGGGCCCTTTGTGACCGGTCACTTTAGCCAGGTTCATCTCCGCTCTGCCGAACTGAAACACAAAGGGCATTTATGAGTAGGTAATACGGAGGAAATGAGCCGAAAGGTTCCTAGGCACGGATGTGAGAGCCCCGAGGACAGGATTAAGTCCTCGGGCCCTGGTCAAACCAGGATTAAGTCCTCGGGCCCTGGTCAAACCAAGATTAAAGCCAGAAAGGTCACCTTTTCCACGGGCAGTACTAGGAAGGCCCCTCCTCCCGCCACTTCCGTAACGATGGCCACGAACTTTGGGTTGACGGCGCAGAAGCGGCTGTCGTGGGCATTCTTGGTGATCTTGACGTTGTCGTAGCATTTGTCTCTTTTGGCCGGATTGCCGAACACGTGACGAAACTTTGAACTGCGGACGCCTTTGAAACCCATCTGAAAACAGAAATAAAAGTTTAATATCAAACCGTATCTAACTCGAGCAGAAACACGACATCGATAAAAGGAGGCAACGGGACAGAAGTCGGGCTGAGGAGCAAGGAACGAAGACGAGATACATGTACGTAGCCTCGTAAAGACAAGAAATGGCTTAATTCGTATGAAAGTAAATGGGATATGTGCCGTAGTAACACAATTAACATCACGTACTGTTCGTGCGTGTCCATACATATACAGGGCTGAAGTTTCTGAGCATGTACATAGAAGCTGATTCGGGTCGTTAATCGAAGACTGGTTCAGTTAAAAAAAAAAAAAGTGTAAAACACAGAAAGCGTGCCTTAATTTGTTGTGCTTTACCTGCGGGGTGCAATTGGAATCCCCCATGTTGAATTAACCAACCAAATCACGACTGAAAAGAACAAAAAAAATAGTGTGAAAAAGCGAAGCAAAGTGCACGAAACGAAAAGCAGAGATTAGCTAAGCACGGATTAGTGGAGGAGGGTTTAAGCATGCCGTGCAACGTGCACATGTAGTGACTGGAAATGGACATGCAGTTAATTTATACAGATGTGAAAACTATAAGTCAATTATGGTCATCATAATTAGTTTATACATGTATGCATGGATGGGACGACATCATAATTAAGTTATAAAACGTGCATTTAATATTGGCACGCACGTTTACTACTTATCGGTTTGCTTGTTTAAATTAAATAGTATGGGCTTTTGTCGAGTGCCATGTCAAACTCTATCTAAAGCGTGTCGTATTGCATTCCGAAACAATTGTCCATATCACAATTATCGCAAACAATTTCCTTATCGCGTTGTCAGGACCACGAAATGATAAGGGATTATTGTAGATCTACTACAATAAGTTCCCATAGTATAACTTATAGTCTGTAGGTGCATACAAATGCTATTCTTCATACGTGGATGTCTGAAAGCATGGACTTGGGTTATTGCTCGAACATTTTAATATGAAATATGCATTGAAATGGGTATACATGTAGGGGTTATATACAATATAATCATGGTGAGCCCTTGTATACACATGTACGTGTGTTCAGGGATGGCGGACTCATGCATGCATGTACATGAGCGATCAATGCCATGGATTAATTGGATCGATGTATTTTTGGCAAGCGTTTCATAAAAAAGCTCATTTTTCAAGCCCAAAACAATTGATTTAGTTCATCGACAAAAGTCACGAAAATGTCGACGCGAATGAAACCATGTTAGGGACATTTTACAGAAAAGATCAAGGATTTGGCTAAGCTTATAGGTTCCATCACATGCAAACTCATCAAACAACTGGCGACGTGCACAAGGACGTACGTATATAGTATAGGCCTTATATACAAGGAAATGTCGAGGAGAGATGAAAAAAATCATCACAACTAATCGGAAAAATGACTTTTTCAACCCTTTCCAAATGAATTAGGAGGTATATACTGTACATATAGCCATTTCGAAAGGCGAACTACGGTTTCCGTGGCAACGCATTCTCAATTCCACTGTTGCCATGGTTACTTTATCTCGCGTGCTACGGTTGTCATGCCAACGTATTCCACGGTTGCTACATGCTTAGGGCTGAAAGGGAGGGAGGGAGGGGGGGGGGGGAGCAATCAAGTTTGAATGGACACCTTGTGAACAGGGGAAAGGGTCATTTTTTGAAGGAATTTCGGTTAATTAAGTCCAATTTCATATAATGTATTTCCATACATGGCATTGACATAAATATAGGATTGTGCATGTGAGCTTATAAACAGGGTCCATTTTTTCCACATGCACGAGACGGTCCGTTCTACGGTTGCCATGGTTACCCTTTTTGTTGCTATAGTAAACACGAGCGGGTTACTTTCGTGGCCGCGTTCTAATTCTACCGTTGCCATGGCTACAATTTACAGCTGTGTGCAAAGTTATCATCGATGTTAATTACGTGTACAATTGTATATGAAAAATCTTAATTAGCTCTTCCTTTATTAAACTTTGATTTTAAAGGAATGTTCAACTTTTCTGGTGATTTATGAGAATACTCCCCCTATTCTCCCCCCCCTCGTACATGTAGTTTGAATCCTGCTTAAGAAATAGCGCTTACTCATTGCATGCACTCTCACCCTATAGCTTTTTCTCTTAATTTGCGTGGGTTTTCGACCTTTTCTATAAACTAAACGGTAAAGAACACGAAGAGCATTTTATTCAATTTCAAACACTCTTTATAAAAGTATATTTCAAAAACTCTTTTTGCACAAAACGCTTGTCGTGTTTGAATCAGCCGACCATTTCGAAAGGGATTTCAAACGACTTTTGTTATTTGTTGTTTCTCTGCTTTTTTTTGTGGTTATGACTCATTTGGAGAATCTTCTTCCCTGCTTTTAATTTAAACCAACATTTCGATTTAGTTGGGGTTCAAAGAACACCAATTTAATCTTTAGGTCAATTTTTCAATAGGAAGAAGTTGAATTAAAAGTGCATTTTGGAATCATTTGTAAAGATACCATATTCAGTGTTACAATGTATAAGAAATGGCATCATTTTAAAGGTCCCATGCATGTACATGCATGTGTATGGGCACACATATAGATGATTATAAATTCATTTCCATATGATAAAATGGGAAAATCGTGCGTTGCTATTTTGCATTCAGCACGCGTTGTTTATTTTTGTTGAGGGGGCTGAAAATCGATGCTTTTCTCATTTCTCATCAAGTTCAAGGACTGAAAACGCCCTTAATTCGTGTTCGTGTTTCTCTACAAATCATACAATGTACATGTATATACATATACATTTATTTCCGCGTCCAAATAAACTCGTTTAAAAAACAACACGGAAGGACACATTTCGAGTCAAAATGGCCGCCAATGACGTCACCAGGGACTAAAATCACGATAATAAGCAATTTAATGCTTATTACACGCTGCACCCCTGCACTTGAGTAATTTCGTATAAATGATTTCTAACCACTAAATTTAAACCAAACTTAATTTAAATTTCCAGTTTACAAAAATCCACATTAAAACGTTTTAATATCAGTTTAAATGTTCAATTTATTATATAATTTTTATATTTGACAAATGGAACATTTTTGTAACAAAAGTCGATTAATGAATTGACAATGGAGAAAACAGCATAATACATGGATATACAAATTTAATCTACAGTTTAAATAAGCATATTCTATAGAGTTTGCAAAGGGCCATTTTGATCATCCTCGAATGTAGGCCTAATATAAATAGTTTTGAGTGAAAATCAGTCTCGATGGCGTCGTTTTTTTGTTTGTTTTTGTCTTATGTTTCGCAACATGTTTACCGTCATTTGTGGGGCCAATTAACCCTGCAACTGCCAGATCTAAATTTAAACCCCGCTGACATTTGGGACCAAATGTTGCCAAGTTCGTGTCATTCACCGAAATATACAATTGTACAGTGCAGTATGCACGCTGTAATGTACATCACATATGTGTCAGCACTTTCTAACTCAAAAGATTTCAAACGATGCCTAATTGATATCGCAAATACAAACAGATGTAGCAAATACATGTACCTTATAAACAAAGCAGAAACTGGGCTCTTAAATGCCCTTTGCTATGCACGGTATTGTCATTGTTCAACAGTCTATACATCATACAAGGTCATAGGCTACACCTACAATTTTTACATATCCAGCTAGTCGATTAAACCATAAAAACTAAATTTGTCCTGCTCACGAACAGATGTTTGTTCAAAATGTAATCCATTCCATATCAGCGTTTAGTTCAATAAACCATTAATCCGCAAACGTATAATGTAAATGTACGTTTGCTACATTGAATCATTAATGGAAGATGTGACATAGTGTATATTGCCATATTGATAGCAGGGAATTACCACAACCTGGAAAAATACTTGAATGTTAGGGAATTTGAGACCTGGAAATTCTGAGAGCTTTTTCCTGGAATATTTCTGACTCGCAAGACAGCTTGAGATGACTGATCCTAATGACCTCTTCGTTTTTTCACTCTTAGGCCCAAAAGATGATGTGACAATTCGTGCATCTACCGCCTGTGTGAACTACCACCGGAGGTCAGAGTTCGCGCTGGCCTTCCGCTGAATTCACGTGCTCCGTTAAGGGGGCTTTCAACCATACCCTTTCCAATGGAGAATTCTTACGTAGACATTCACGTAGTCTGTGTAGCTTCAAA
>JAQGCC010002130.1:0-19743 GCA_034698905.1 Xestoiulus laeticollis | reverse complement strand
TCCATCTTGAAATGTACACTGAAATGATGTTCAACTTTTAGGGCGCCCTGTATACTATGGTCACGTGACCAGTTTAATTGAGTTCGTAGGTGTGAATTAACACGCAAAAGTTTTGCTTGATTCACATCAGTGGATTTACATCAACGTCGGCTAGTACTTAATCGCATAGTAACGTGTTTATTTGATTTCCAAAATACTAATTCTATATACCGAATAGTGTACATATAATACTGAACATGTACATATATATTGAATAAAAAAATGCAAATTATATACATGTACTTGTAATTAGTATGCGGTTAAACAAGACCGACCCTTATAACCTTTCATTAACTATACATGTACATGCACACACTGTATTTCACAAAACGTGGATGAGAAATCAAATGTGTATACACATTCGAATCATTTGGTGTTATTTGATTCGCAGAAATGGCCAAAAGCCTCATCCTCTGCAAAGCAAAATGAACCCAAAATGCTTAGAAGAAGAAATCGTGTCATAAAATTAAAAAGAATGTATTTGTGAGCGTGGAAATCGTGGATCACTGTATATGGCGGTGAATTTCTTTTGATATATATACACGAATCAAGATATCTGCTTCAATTTTTCACCGGTTTTATTAGTTTTTTTTTTTTCTCGTTTGGAAATTCGCCTGCAGCTTTCAGAAATCCCAGATTTCTCCCTCCGTTCATGGAAGCGAAACTTAGGAGAAATAGAAGAAAAAAAAAATATCGTTGAACCGCATTAGAATTTTATGGTTGAATGACGTCACGCCTTTTCCACATTATCAACCACCGGAGCTTTTGCCTGACCAAATTACCAGTCGAATTTTCGAATACACGCTCACCCGCAACTTTTTCGATAATGTTGTGATAAAGGGCTCATTCTATCAAGGACCAAATTATACATTTTGTTTATAATGTACTCTTATAATACATTGCTTTGGATAGCTTCAGTACCCTAGTCCCTAGCCATGCATGCTAGTAGCTCTTATACGTGGCATTTCCAACATGGATAATTCCGACAATCTAAACAATTAAGCCTATATCTTTACCAAATCTAACCCAAATTAGCCATCAAATCAAAGTAATCTGACGCTCGCTCCGAAAATGTAAACAAGGTGAATAAAATTGTTTATTGAAGACCCGTATTTAGTAAACTGAAGACGAATGTAGTAAACAGCTAGAATGTTTACTATTCGCATTATGGGCGTGGCTTGCCATTTTGTTCTCACTGTTCGTCGTGACTCAGCTTTCCGCTTCTTCTGACAATATGGTCAGCGGCATTGTTTTCTTCATTAAAGTCATCCCAGAAAATCGTTTCCTAGTTCAACCGAAAATCAACCACGCTGAATTAATGTGGCCGTCATTCAACACGCTTACACGAGAAAGGTGGACTATATGGTCTCCCCGATTAAGTCAATTTGAGCCCAACCGTTGTACTGACGAAACATCCTAACCGTCAAATGCGCAACAAAAAAGGCCTCGTATAATCAACTTAAGGAGGTGCTGAAAATTGTGTATAGGAGAGAACAAATTTTCCATGTTTTTATACAATACACCTAACCATTATCTTAACCATATTTTCGGTTCTATATATAGGAAAGTTCCCCACATCCAAAACTCCACGTACCTAACAAATATATCTTAACCTAGCCCAAATTGGACGGATATTGACAAACTTATTGAATGAGCATAATTCTCGAGTTTTGGATTCTTTATAAAGATGTTGGTAAGATTGTGGACTTGGAATGTTTAAGGTATTCTGAAGTCCAGGGCAGTCGGAAACTTACCAACATTTATGACTGATTCCAACTGGACGGAATCAATTCTGCTGGCAGCAAAAAAAGTTGGTTGAATTTCTATCTCAGCACCTCCTTCTACTGAGAGCAGCCATTTTTCAATTTTAAGTGTGCATGCACGCAGCGAGCAGATCACTATACTTTCCGTTCAGTGGGAATCAGGCATTAAGGTGTGTGAGAAACTTCTGTTTCTCGGAAAGGCTGAAATGTAAAAATACTGTCAAGACCAGGTATATCTATTGAGAACTATTTATTCATACGATGTACAAAGTTTTATACAGTTAGTATTGCCTTCCCTGGAAAAGCAAGATACAATGACAACCTTCCGTTGAAGTGTATTAAAGGACTTCTGCTTTAACATGAGACCAGCAGTCCTTTTTTATATACTGGCTGTGGCCCAAGATGGCTATGTTAACAACCAATGTGGTATATTGCCAGAATGCCCATGTTAAGGTATAAGGTTAGTCCCAATTGCAGAGTACCCTTTGGTATAGGGTACAATGCTATTGTTAACCTGCATGAAGCATAAATACAAATGAGTGTTAATGTGGACGTTCACTATATCTTGCCATTAAAAAAAAAAAAAATACATGAGGTGAGTTTTTCTATTAAAATAGTTTCTAAAAATCAGTATTTTTTGTAACTGCCTATACGGGGTTTAGCATCGCCTCGCTGACATGACCCGCCGGCTTAACTCAAGCACTTTCCGAAACACATTGGACACACCGCATCTGCAAATCGCCGATATGCCAAAAATAAAGTATCGATTTTGGGGCATATAGTTGGGCGAGCGTATCGACTCCTCGTTGATCCGGAGGAAATTTGACCACCAGACGACCATGGAGTGACCCTAAGACCGTGGAGGAAATCACGCGACGCATTTCCGCTTCCTCCGCTAAACATGCGACGTTAGGCCTACGGCTTAAATCGATTCCAGCAACGGCGTCGATTTTTAGCTCAATTTAGGCTTACGGTGATTATTGTGGAAAAGGGCCCCCGTTCCCATTTGCCGCTTTTTTCCCCTCGCTCTCTCTTTTGCAGTTTTGCGTGCCTGCGTGCGCTATGCCAAATTTGAGCTTCATTCAATATTAATAGATAGGCACGCACACGGGCTTTTTTTCCTTTTTTCTTAAGTTAAAACGAATAAACCATCGGTTTCCTTTAATTGGTCTTTAAAGCTGAGCCTTTGGAACGAGGGTCCCGAGAACCTTTCATGCTTCTTGCGAATGCGCCATGCTAGAAATTGAAGCGCTTAACGCCATCTTTTTTCACCCCTCCCTATCGATTATTAACGGTTGGCAAATATTAAAGAGGATGGATCACGATAAGTACTTTCGTCCGTGATATATTCACGCTTTTCCACTTTGCAAACTGAGGACATCGAAGTGGCCGGCCAGTAAGCCTAGTGTGCCATTCTGCGAATAGCGTCCAAGCAACCAACACTGTAATTAAGTTATACTGCATGAAATTCAAAGGACCTCGATGAGTACATTGTGCAGAGCAATGTCGAGGCACAAAATCGTCTGTAAAATATACCTTGGTATGAGTTGGGGTGGTGTAAAAATTGTACTTAGTCCTTTCACACAGAGCGATTCACGTAAAAGACGAAGACTATTGCTGCAACAGCAAAAATGCTTAATGTGAAAGGGCCTGTATAGATCTTCCATTAGGTTAGGTTAAGCTAGTGTGAGGAAATTCACTTTGAGAATACCTTACTAAATGTATATTTAGTCCTATGCACATAGGAATAAATTGAAATTGGGACTTTTTAAACCGAGAAATCCATTTGATTAGCTAATGTAGGTAGGGAAATGAAGAATTTTGAAATTTTCACTAAGAATCGAATACATTGCATATTTTGGGATATATAGGACATGGAAAATAGTTGCAGTCTTTAAGATATAAATGAAACATGTTCTAAGAAATAAAACAAATTGTGAAATATCCTAAAATGTGTGTAGTTTTAATGGTAATGAATGGAAAAATGAAATGGCGTTGATATAAAGAATAGCATAAATTTATAGACGTTTATATACATCAAAGTTGCCTATGTGATGTATATGGAATTTGTTACATGTGTAACGTTGTGCATAAATGTATATTTCAGGAAGATCTTAGAAATTTTTAAAACACTTTCGAGTTGCGCATGCTTTTTGGGAAATAGATTAATATTTCCCCGAACTTAAGCTATAATCTGCACGAAAACGTCTTATTTTTAATTATCGGTATGAAACTACTGAATTATTTATATGAATTTATGATTATTTTCGTGTGACTAGCTCAACATGCTGCTCACATACATTATAATTTACACATTATGATACCCTTACGAAATTCTATATACCTCCAGTGTTAAATTTTTGAAAAGCTACTATGAACCTCATGAACCTCAACCTACATGTAGTTAAAAACAAAAGCATGTATACAGTTCTATTATCACCATTCCAGTCCTTCGTTTTGCACACACCCTGTAAATCCTCTTGACATTTTTTTTTTTCCACAGCACCGACTTTCTTGCTTTTGTGCTTTAGATGTTGACGACATTTTTTTTTTAATTTTTCGCTCAATTTTTTTTTCCCCCGTTTGAAAAGCTTAGATTTTAAAACAAAAGCGAAATTTTCGGAAGGCAAAAGTTTGCTCGGCGCACACACATCGGCTTCCATTGTGCGAAGCTCGTTTCCCCCGGCTCCCATTTCCATTAGAGGGGGAAGATTAGGAGGAGGGGGGACAGGGAGGGAGAGCCCCCTGCCGAGTGCGCAGCCGGCATCCTGCAATTAAAACAGACGGGAGAGTAATTAGGCGAAAACCACGTGAGCCCCTCTCGCTGCCTTCAGCTTAGGGGTGGTGAAGGGCTTTTTTTTATGAAGAAAGGGGGACTGGATTCAATGCTTAAGGGGGATTACAGCAGCCACTAGGGGGAGGCACCGGAGAACGAGCTTTTACTCGCCAGCTGGCGCAGCTTACGCTTTTTTTTTTGTAGATAGAGGATGGGGAAAGTGCTAATTTTCAACCGTTAATTAAATCCCTGTCCTCGCATTGGTGCACCGGCTTCGATTTTAGCGACTAATTAACGAACGAACCGAGTTTTATAAACCAATTCTAGTTTTCTACCATTCTACGATTCTATGATGGCATATAGAACGATCTACAGATATGCAATTTAAAATAAAAGGTTGGATAGATCTGGACATGTCAGGAAAATGGGTAAAAGTCTATTTTAGCCGGCTGTGCTATTTTTATATCGGAAAGTAGAATACAAACGCCACAAGCTCTAAATTGCTTATGGCTAGGTCTGCATTGGAGGATAGAAAATAGCAATAGCCGACTAAAGTATACTTCTACTAAAAGTAATTCATTCTGAAAAGTTATGTAAGTTTATAACATTGATGTAACATTTGTTTTCACGTGATATAGACAGTTATTATTACCACAAATATAAAGAATTGGTTTACACTTAGCCAGCCCTGTATCCGTTGAAATGGGAAATTCCCATTATAACTCATTTTAAGTTTTTAACAGCATTGTTGGGTGAAAAATTGACAATCTGACATTGTAATGGTGTGCGCTATTAAAAGGTTTCGCTGTATTTCCACATGTAAACTTTAGCGTATACTGAAAATGGAATGATGTTTTTTGGTAGCATCATAATTTCGCTTCTGTTGAATTTATGATTACTTATATGCATATGGGAATATCCCTGTTTTCGTCCTACTTCGTGAACCGCAGGATGACCCTTTCGATGACCGGTCCTTCACATGCTTAGTCGCCCATTTTGAATTTCCACTCTTTGCAAGAAAAAAAAAAGTGAAAATATACGTTTTTTCTGCTTTTTTTTTCCCTCGATTGGCTTTTTTTTACTTCAAGAGTCTGGAACGGGTTTCGTAGATAAGGTTAGGTCGTTATTTAGGTCATCATAAGGGGTCAAACCCAAGCAGGGTTTTCGCAGGAGGTTCAAATGACGCCCACGGACGTACCACTTATTATTATAATTTTAAAGAAAAAATCAAATAAACGAAAATTGCGTGAAATTCATACCGTAAACATCCGTAATTTTCGAACGGGAGAGAGAAGGTGAAATTGTCCGGCCTCGGTGTTTACTCCAGGGATCGTTCATTAACGTTGTCATGACGCCCTGAGTTGGAAGCGGTCAATTTGCTGACGTCGGTCGTTGCTTCCTAAAAGGGCCACCCACGTGTGCATGACGACGAAAACATGATTTTTTAGGACTCACTATCGCGTTCTTGATAATAGTCCCGGTCAAGTTTTCTATCTTGTCTTTGACGAAATAAGAATCGGACAAATTCCCGATAAGATAAATGGATCAATTACGTGACCTCGACAAATTTAAATAGAAAAACGGATTTTTGAATTTGACAGCAATAATTCACCCTGAATTGATACAAATTTAAGCACTGAAACCGTAATTACGCCGTTATACGGTTATATTTATCCGTTATATTTGCCATAAGGCGGTCCGAATCGAATTGTCTTAGACGAAATAGATATCAGACAAATTCGAGCTGGCAAGATATAGACGTGTTCATATTCGCCAGTTGGATAAAATGCGTAACCTCTCCAAATTAAAGAGATTAAAAACCGATGTTTCAAGATATATAACAAGGTGAAGGCAATTTATCCAGGTATAAACAGAGCCGCATGTTTGTTTTCATCCGCTGAAATGACGTCAATCGCACGTGTACAAATACAAAATTATTTTCATTTCGTTTAAGACAAAAGTCGTGACCAGTGTTTTCTCTATTTATCCCTTGCTAATGAACAAATTCTCGGGTCAAAACAGAGCCGCATGTTTGTTTTCATCCGCTGAAATGATGTCAATCGCACGTGTACAAATACAAAATTATTTTCATTTCGTCTAAGACAAAAGTCGTGACCAATGTTTTCTCTATTTATCCCTTGCTAATGAACAAATTCTCGGGCCCAAAACAGAGCCGCATGTTTGTTTTCATCCGCTGAAATAACGTCAATCGCACACGTACAAATACAAAATTATTTTTATTTCGTCTAAGACAAAACTCGTGACATATTCTCGACTCCTACCCTGCTCGATGTCGTCCATTGGAAACGAGGGTCGTTCACGAACGCCGTCCTCGTCCTAATTAAAGCGCCCTTTTTTTCTCCACCCCCCCCGGCGGCGGTGGTGGTGGGGGGGTGGGGGTGTTATCGACGCGTTGTCTCCTAATCCTGAAACCCATCAGCACCTCCACGTCGTCCTCACGCCAAGAGCTAACCCCTTCTTCTTCTTCTTCGCCGGTTTTGTCGCCACCCCCGTGCCGTTTTTTTCTCATATCCTCTCTTTATCTCCGTCTTTTTTTTTTTTTTCACCCTCGCGTCCCTTTCGCCTCCTTCTCACCCTCGGTCCTCCTCCCCCTGATTGCCGTCAAGTCTCGCGTGTGGATGTATCTGACACGTCGACTACTCACGGCTGTTCTCTCTCTCTCTCTGGCTCTCTCTCCCACCCCCCCCCCCCACCCCCTCACCCCCCACGCAGCCTCGTTCGTCCGCGCCGATCGATCCTCGCTCCCTCTCGCCCGTTTTATCTCATCATGATTGCCGCTCGTTTCCTCTCTCTCTTCCCCCCTCGTCCCCGTCCCCTCAACCTCCTCCGCTTGTACCCCGAGCCGCGTCTCTCTCTCTATGCGCGTACCTTCTGCCGCCGCCGCCGCCGCCGCCGCACGCATTTGCCTCGGAGTACTCGGGGCGCAACACGCACACTTCTCTCATGCGCATAAAGCATGAAGGCACACAAGCGTATAAACTGTGCAGGCGAGCATGTCACGAAAGGGGACGAACGGGGAGGCAGGGGAAACAAGGGGGAAGAAACTTTTGCGAAAGTTTTTTAAAGGCGAACTGCTGATCACGATGATACGCCAACTGCTGCTGGTTGAGGGGAAACGGAGCGAGGGTTGAAGGCGGTGACGCTTCTTTTTTTTTTTTTTTTTTTAACGAGGGAAGGGAATGGGAGTGCGGTGAGGCGTTGCTGGAATGGGAGAATGGGTGGGAAAGAAAATAGGGAATTTGGAGATTGTGTGAAGAGGGGTTCGGAGAAAAGAGTGGGGGGGATATGTATGTGTGTGGTGAATAGACGGAAAAAGAGAGAGAATAAGGATTGGGAGAAAAGGGGTGACGATGTAGCGTGTGGTAAAGAGTGGGGGATATGTATGTGCGTGGTGAATAGACGGAAAAAGAGAGAGAATATGGATTGGGAGAAAAGGGGTGCCGATGTAGCGTGTGGTGAAGACAAGTTGTATAGCTGATAAAAATGAGGTAATCAGAGGGATTGCTATACATGTACGTATATATCAGTGTGGAATGGGAGAAACGAGGAGCTTTGGTAGGGGGTTAAGGGTTTGGGGAAAAAGATGGTGCGGGTTTGAGGTTTTGGGAGATGGGAAAATCGTACTGTTGAGATGAAAAGGCTGGAGTAAAATTGGGAGATATGGTTGTCTGAGAAAGAGCGTGACTCGGGGAATGGGAGAAACTAGCGTGTGGTGAAGAGTTGTATAGCTGAGAAAAATGAGGTAATCAGAGGGATTGATATACATGTACAATGTACATGTACGTATCAGTGTGGAAGCCGGAGAAGGAGCTTGAATATAGGGAATGGGAGAAACGGGGAGCTTTGACAGGGGGTTAAGGGTTTGAGGAAAATGATCGTGTGGGTTTGAGGTTTTGGGAGATTAGAAATATGGAGGGGGGGATATGGGAAAATCGTACTGTTGAGATGAAAAGGCTGGAGTGAAATTGGGGGATATGGTTAAGTCTGAGAAATAACGTCACTCGGGGAATGGGAGAAACTAGCGTGTGCTGAAGGGTTTTTGGGAGAATTGGGAATATGGGTAAAAAACAGTCAAATCGTATATGCCTAATGTTGAGGTGAAAAAAACTAGAATTGGGGGATTGTTATTGCGTGGTTAAAAGTTGGAAAAAGAGTGCGATTAAGGATTGGGAGAAGCTGTATCGTATGGTGAAGGATTTTGGGAGAATTGGAAATGCAGGGGAAGAAAGCAGAAGATTCGTAATGTTGTGGAGAAAATGCTAGAATGCGAGAATGCTAGGGGAAAAATTGGAGAAAGAGCTTGACTATAGGAATGGGAGAAGCTGTAGCGTGCATGTGGTGAGGTGTTTTGGGCAATTTGGAAAAAGAACGATTTGTAATAGAAATGAAGGATCGGTGGGAATGGTTGGAGAATGAATGTGAATAGGGATTGTAGAAGAAAAGGGGAGGGACTATGGCATGTGGTGCAAAGAAAAGGGGTGAAAAAATTAGGAGCTTAGCGTGTGGTGAATGATTGGGAGAAAAGTGAGAATCCATAATGGGAGAAAGGGCGAATGAAACATATAACATATTAGGAAACGATGAGAAGAAAAAAAAAGAGTTTTGAATGATATGTAAAGGAACAAACGAATTCTTATAACGCGAAAATTGTACGTGTTTGCTCAAACGCGATTTACCACGAGGTGAATGTGTTTTCCCCTATACCGATTAATCTCGAGTGAATGCGAAAGAACTTTACCCAGCTGAACAGTTTGTTTACTCCAGTCGATTTTGCTTACATATCTCATCGTATAAGTTTGAAATACGCGAGCAAACGTCCGGGTTTTAAGATCTCAAATATGAATCGAACGAGGAGATCCTTGAACGTTAAGGAAAAGTTGAAAATGAACGATATCCGTATCGTATTGGAATTGTGCGTTGTATTCCTCCCATCCCCACACAGGCCTCATTGTTTTTCTTACGTTAAAGGTGGATGAGCGTTGAAGGGCAGATTTGGGGCTGAGGCGAGTAAGTGGTTAATGAGTCCTCTTTTCTTTGTTAAGACGAGCGGAGAGCCTGTAGTGTGACTCGACCTTAAGGCCGCTGCGGCGCTGTGGTTTGCGAACAGCTCTACCGCAAAGATGCGATGCTTGTCGTTTGAGCGACTCAAAACGCACGCGTCACTACACGCCACTTTTGTATATGACGGGACGCTTCGAAACTCAATTAGCAAATTAGTCGAAACTACAGGGTGCCCTCCGCCAAACCGGATTCACCAAATAAGGGCAATCTCCAGAGGATAGGTCACGGACCATCCCTTCTCACTCCACCCCCGGCTGTCTCATTCTGATTAAAGTCGAGAAAAACGTGTTCTGTACCTGACGAAATCATTCATCGAGAAAAAATGGAGGGCGGATCCTACAATTACCACCCCCCCCCCTCTCCTCCTCCTCCTCCTTATCCTCCTCTTGCAGGGACTCAAGGGGTGACCCCTTTGCGAAAATGAGGTTGAGATCGGGGAGTAGCTTCCCGTGACCCCGCCGATTGCCCCGGAGGATATGACGTCACCAGCGGATAAATTCCTAGTTTTCGTTTTACCCCTTTCCTGTCCTCGCTGAAAATTATGTGCCGATGACATCATTCTTCGGCTTTGTGAAACTTATACATGAGCTCCAATTTCGAAAAACTAGTAGGCTAAACCCTCTGATAACCACCTTGCACGTTTTTGAAAACTCTGATGACTACCGTGGGGTCTTCTTAATGTTTGAACACATAATGCACATACGTATAAAATACATGTACACCAAGGAATTGTTTCATTTATATTTTAGCATCATACATTACAGAATTCAAATGTAAAAAACAACAAAAATGAAATTGGGGAAAACATCTTGCATTTCGCAAATATATCAATATAAGGACCATTTTAAAATTTGATATACATTACATACGTGTAATCTGCCAACTATAGAGCTGAAATTTTAAAGAAAAACCACACTATTTTACTGCAGCATTGTGAAGATTTTAACCAAACCACAAGATGGTCAGCAGAGATGTTTATTACTATTATTATAATTATTAATACGAAATAAATGATAAAGTGGGAGAAATCGGTCACTTTGTTGACAGGTTAATCCAAACGCTAATCGACAATTAATGATCCTTTTAATCTTCGCTTTCAATTAATATAACCAGCCAATTTAAGGTTGAGCCTGAATGCACCAAACGTATATTGCGGGACATGCTCAACGATGCAAACTTAATCGCCCATTATTCTATAGTGCAGCTGAATGATTAACTTGTTTGCATTTTTAATGTGTTTGTTGTGTTTTACGTTGTTTAATGACCAATTGCAGCATTTTGTTAAGCATTGATCAATAGTTATCGATTTAAACATAACGCCACGATGATTCCGGTTTATTGCATATGGGTAATTAAGCATTTTCTGATTTAGGTGTTAACTGACTTCTAATAGGCGATTTAAAGGTCCTTATTCAGTGATTAAATTTGTTATTTTGATGTACATTTAGTTTTTGAAGCTCAAGGGCCTATACCTCGGATTTTTGACAAATGGGACTGCTGACATTGGGAAAAAAATGGCACGCGGGCCACGTGTGGTCAGTTAATTGTTAATGAAATACAATGACACCACTGAAACAATGAAACTGGGCTCTATTTTATCATAAGCTTATATCTTGAATTTAGCTTTTTTTAACACACCTGCACCCATCGACGTCTATTTCACCACGACCTAGAAGTCATGTTTTTTTTTATTTTCCCGTCTTCTGCTTTAGACACAACCTCCCAATTGTTGTCCGCGTGGCTCATTTGCATAAAAGAGCGCCATCTTGACCCACCCCATGTGTTGTTTTTCCCCCTGTTTTTGGCTTTGAAAGGTTGCGAACTCATCAGAATGCGCGCAGCAGACATCTCATCGGACGAAGGCCTAAAAAAACTGGACACTCCGGAGAGAGAAGATATACGAGCGTATAGCAAGCAGCCCAAGAAAACTTGCCGGTCTAAAATTAGCTTCATAAAGAAAAACCTCTAATCAACGATCCCTCGATTGCACGGCCTACATACGACCGGAATATGCCCCGCTCAACGCGCGGAGAGCGCTAAGCGAGGCGCGAACGGTCGTTAACACAGCTTATAACGAGTCAAACTGCTACAAAACTACTGGCACTTTGAATCGTTTAGCCCCGGGCCACACTAGGCTGGAAACGCGCGTTGCACTAGCCTCAAATAAGGCTTTTAATTAAAAAAGAATGTTCGCCCGAGATATATTGCTGCTACAAAACTACTGGCACTTTGAATTTGGGTATAGCATCGCGTTTAGCCCCAGGCCACACTAGGCTGGAAACGCGCGTTTCGCTAGCCTCAAACAAGGCTTTTAATTAAAAAAAGAATGTTCGCCGAGATATGTTCTTGCACACGATGATATGGAAGAGCGTTAAAGCGAGTCAGTGCTTAAAAACGAGTCTATTTGAGTTTTGGGATAAATAAGTGCAAAGAGCGCTAAGCGAGGTGCAGGTTGCATCATTGAGGGCGTTAAGCCCCAGGTCACACACTAGGCTGGAAACGCGCGTTTAGCTAACCTCAAACAAGGGCTTTTAATTAAAAAAGAATGTTCGCACCAGATATATTAATGTGCAAATTTTATAATTCTAGAATTTAAATTAAATTCGATGCCATGTTCGAGGCTAGCCAAACGCGCGGAAACAGCCTAGCGTGGCCTGGGGCTTTTATTGGTGTTACATGCTCTTGCACACGACCGAGCGTTATAGCGAGTCAATGCTTAAAAAAGTTCAAAGAGCGTTAAGCGAGACTGCAAGATGTCGTTAATTCACGTTACATGAAGTTGGCATGCCCCTCGCCTATGATGATGGAAGAGCGTTATAGCGAGTCACTGCTTGAAAACGAGTATCAATTTAAGTTTTGGGATCACACCAAAGCAATTACTATAGTTGGCAAACAGTTTAACAATTCGAGAACCACGCAGTCATTCCCAAACACTTTATCTCGGTACAGCACCCCCTAGCGGCGTGCGAGCTCTTAGCATTACATTTCCGAAACGACCGTTTCCTATTCCTCTAAAAACCCATTTCAAAACCTGAGATAGCGTAATAGCGAAACAAACCGAAGTGGGCAAGGCCTCGGTATAGAAAAACGCCTCTATGAGTCAAAAGTGTTGTTTACGCTTTGTCTGCACTTGCCGAAAATGCAAAAAAAAAAAGGGTCAAGATATGACCACTTCTGATATTGGAACCACTGGCTATTATTAGGAGCCAGTACTTGATAGTCCGTTCTGGGAAATTGTGCCCAGAAACAAGGTTTCCTGGTGACTCGGACATTGGTCAAGACCGTTAATTGAAGGAGATGAAGTGGGAAGGGAGGCTTTGGCACGCAGCCACTGTTAATCGGTCCTCTGCCGCGCTTTAAAGAGGATAGACCGTAGAAGTGAAGGGGCAGGGGGGGGGGAATAGAGAGAGGGGTGGTTGGGTGGGCAGGGAAGCTCATTAAGTGCCGGGAACGCTAGAAAGGGTCGAAGGAGGGGCGAAGCTCGTGTGAGCGCGCATATTGACGATAAAAAGTGGATAAGATTAGACGGCGGAGGACAATAGGCCTAGCGCGGTTGTCATGGTGAAAGCACGTTGGCGAGGCGGCTAAGCCACAAAGGACGGAGACGGAAGTAGGCCTACGAGACGACGGCTTCCTGTTCCACCGTCCACCATTGGACCATCCCCCCACCACCCCCTCGACACGCTCGCCCGAAGCACTTTCCGAAAAGAGACGGTCGACCCTATCCTCAGCAGTTTCCGGTTTACTTCACGACGACATCACGTGACTTTAATTAGCCTTATTCCGGTTCAGCGCCCCCTGGTAGCCTGGCATGGATCAGGCAGCCCGCCAAGATAGTGAGCAGCTGAGCATGAGGTGGTGATGAGGCGACTTTGCGGCGTATGGCACGAGACGAGTACATGCAAACTAAAACTTGTTGGGCACACTATCGCACACCAAGATGGTGAGCATGTGGTTTTATGGCGACATTGCTGCGAGGCCATCCTAGTAATTTGTATGTACGCACCTCGTGCAACATGGCATACGCCACCATATCACCACATGCTCGCCATCTTGGTGGACACCTCTGCATTATGAGTAGAGGGTTGCCGCCATGTTGGAAATGCTATAGTCGATTGATCACGTAGCATTTAAAGGTGTGTTCTTATATACTAGGTTATAATTGGCAAAACAAAACGTTCGGTGTACTGGAGGGCGGCCATGTTGGAAATGCTATTTTTTTTCACGTGGCACTTGTAAGGGGAGCACAATAGGGTTGAGAAAGCTAGGATTAATTGTTTCGAATATTATTACATGTATTAATCGAATTGAGGATCAAGCGTGACGTCACGATTATTGGTCGCAAATGGGTGAAAATGCACGAATGCTAAAAGAAAGCCGTATTTCCAATCGGTATAAAATACTAGAATAGTATGCAGATATCACTCTCCCAAAAACTGTGTTGGCCTAGGTGGGAATTGCCCCGAAACTTCTTTTTTTTTTTCTCAGTTTCTTTTCCCCGAAGAGTTGTAACACTGAAATGCACTTAATGATCAATAGCAGCTAATCGGAAGCCTGGCGCGTGATTGACTACGTAGGCTGAGGCGCGAGATTTTGCGAGAAAGATGCGCCGCTAATTAGCACCGTGCGACGGAGCGATTATAGTGTATAAGCTCCCCCGCCCGTCCAAATAGCCTCGTATAGGGGCTCCACGAACGCTCCTTATAGAGGCTATCTCGGCTCAACTTCTCGTGACCAGTGTTGCTTCACCCCTTGCAGGAATCCATCCCAATGCATGATCATATATACCGCCTTGTTTTGCCAAGGAAATCGAATACGTTTGCCTGATATGGATTATTGTGATTAGACCTTCTTCACACCAACGTTGATGTGGATCAAGAAAACTTTTGCGTGTTAATTCACACCGCAGACCTCAGTTAAACTGGTCACATGACCTAGTATGTTTTTTTTTTTTTATCCACATCAGTTGATCTACATCAACGTTGGTGTGAATCAGGTGTAACCCTCAGACACCTTGGTAAACCAAATGTATGCCCAAGTGAAGAAAAAAAAAATAATTGGACCAAATGAAAACCCAAATACCAAAGGGATTTTATTCTATTGGAATGAAATATAACGTATATAATTCTGCACGTAATGTAATAAAACATATTGAGCAAGATTTATATTTTTCTATTGCAGTGGAATGTCTAAAGACTCTAAGCCCCAGGCCACACTATGCTGTTTCCGCGCGTTTGGCTAGCCTCAAACAAGGGCATCGAATTTAATTATAAAATTTGCACATTAATATCTCGAGCAAAAATTCTTTTTTAATTAAAAGCCTTGTTTGAGGCTAGCTAAACGCGCGTTTCCAGCCTAGCGTGGCCTAAGACTAAAGTGTACAATTGCAAGCGGTCTCAAAGAGAACAAACCTATGCTAATGAGATTACATGTATACAGTAAGACCATGGAACCCAATGAGACCTCCAGCATCAAATTATTTTATTCTAGATGGGACTCTATTTGTATATGATGAGTCCCTTAATAATTAAGATTTTGAAACTAGCCTATTCAACCAAGCTCCTAATTTTCAATCGCTATGTTCCATATTCTTATAAAGCATTGGGTCACATGCATGTACATGTAAAAATGAGATTGTTAACTATATAGAGGGGTTATTTTTGGTTTTGCGATTGGAGATATAATGTGTGTTATATACGCAGGCTTAAGTCACATCACATGTGGGTAATTACATATAGCATTATTCTGGCTCATGAGAAGCATAATATATCGACACATTAAAGATTTGCTGAAATCACATATGCCACTAGGGGGTGCTGAACCGCGATTTTTTTTTCTCGTGGTTATTTACCACTATCGCTTGGTTCACCAAAGATGGTCGGTATATGCTTGTAATGATACCATCCCAAATTTCATCTTCAACATAAAGAAAAATCGACGTTGATGGCTGACGTCACTCTCGGTTCATCGATGAAACGACGCCTGCCATATATATATATCCACCCTCAGTAGCCCTTTCCGCGATGTCCCAATTTCCGTCGCTAATCCGGATAAGCGTCATTTCCCTTCCCACACACTTATCGGATTAGCACGCTCGCAGCGCCCTCTAGCTAGGGGAAGCAAGGTGGCAATGTGAACGAATCTCTTCGCGGCATTTACCCCAGTCACGAATTCTATCTTTAATAATAAATGAATTGTCTTCGCTTTTATTTCTGGTTCTTGGTCACGAATTTCATCCTCTCGGTAGCCATGCATGCACAAGTGGTTCTAGGATAGTTGCTCATACGGACAATTTCCCACATAACTTTTAAGAATAAATTAGCATAAACATCTAACATTTTACCCACGCTATGATGTCCCCAATAAACGTCTGTCTCGATTAACCGTAAGCGACCAGAGCGCCACGCGGCGGGAGTTCGCGTTATCATAATTGATTCCCAGAAAAGCTGAAAAAGCGAGCCTTGTGTCGTCGTTCGTCAAGTGCAGCAAACAACAACTGCAGCCTAGGCGACGAAAGTTTTAAATATAGAAAAATAAGACGCGTAAAGTAGGCGAGACGAGAAAAGACGCGTGAGAGGCGAGCAAAAGAAAACTACATCATGGGGAGAGGACGAAAAAGAAAAAACCGCCATGTTTTGCTGCTTTGTTTGCAAATGAGGCGTAGGCAGACGAATTCATCAAAAACAGAGATGGCGAAACAATGGCTGCAGCAGGAGAAGAGGTTCACCCCTAACCCTCTCATCTGGCCTCTGGCCACGCGGCTTCTTCTTGTCATCGCCAACCGTGTCTCGTTATAGCGAATCGGGGTCGCCTTCAAATTGTATCCACGCCATCTCTCGCAATTTTCGTAAACTTATGAGATTTTGTTTTTTAAAAAAAAATTCGAGCGCTCATCTGACATATTTTCGGAGAAATCGTAATCCTCGAAAACCGGTGTCTGGAAATCGAACGACGTGCGTCGGTACGTATTTTCGATCGATTCAGGTCCTATAAAATAAAGAAAGGCCTCACTTAGGGCGCTCATGAAGGGGCTGTCGGCAATAATGCAATTTTAAAAAAAATAAGGAAAATCCAAGATGAAAATTGCTATGTCCAAAGCGTATTTCTGGTTTCATCATCCCTGGTGTATGGTGTATGAGTTTACTGATTTTCAATATGGCTACGTCCTTACTTGACATGTAGTATACATGTAAAACTGACAACATGAACATGGAAGTTTTGGAACATCAATATACCTGCATGTACATCTCGTTTACTTAGTAAATCCTTAGTAAAATGATATAAGAAATATCCATAAATTAGCCCTATGCTATTCAGCATCACCTGGCATAGCATACGAGCCAAACACTGTACATGCATACACACTAAAAACCTTGGGTTAAAATTCAACCCAATAGTGAGTGCTATATGGACATACCAACGTTGGGTTAACATTGGATTGAATTTAAGTGTAAAAACCAAATGTTGGGTTAAAGCTATCCCAACGTTAGGTCACAGTTATTACCACAGGTTTTGGTTAAAATATGCCCAGAATGGGGTAAATATGAGGTTTGTGTTATTTATAATCAACTCATAATTGGGTAACTTTATTATAAATAACACAAACCACATATTTATCCAATTCTGGGCATTATTCAGCCAAAACCTATATTGATAATTGTGACCCAACGTTGGGTAACTTTAACCCAACATTTGGTTGTTACACTTAAATATAACCCAATGTTGGTATGTCCATAACACTCAATATTGGGTTGAATTTTAACCCAACGTTTTTAGTGTGTATTCAACATGGCCGCTTCCTTCGTGCTACTATAATTACAATCAAATTATAGGTGTTGGAACATCAATATTTCTTGATGGATTCCTTTTGGTCAAATGAATTTCAGGTGTAATATATATATGGGCTACATCACATTAGTAAACGTATAATAAATAGGTAATGTATGATTCTTTACCAATTTTAGAAGGAATGTTTTTCTGGTGTTCACCGTTATTTCTAACAGGATTATTTTTTTTTTTTCTAAGAATTTCAACATGACGTGTAAAGGGCCTTTTCTCGCTTCGTACTAAACCCGCTTATCGCGCACGAATAGGTTAAAATCTGTGAATTAGCGCGGTTTTTTTCATGGCGTCGGGAGCAACGCAAATTGGGTAAAAAGCGATCCGTATAGAAGATCCGCTTTCGGATGAAACCAAAAAAAGTTGGCGCAACTCCCGAAATTAAGGCCGCGAAAGAAGCGCCTTGCAAATAACATTTTTCATCGCATCTCTATATAACGTATAGTCTCTCCTGCCTTTTGCACGGTAGTTTCCTCCCTTTTCCCCTTCTCCTCTCCCATCCAATAATCATCCGAGATTATCAGTAATGCGCGCACGCTATGCCCCCCCCCCTTCCCCTTCACCGCCAGGGGGGAGAACGCCCCCACCCACCTTCCTCCCCAGCCAACAGACGCCTGTTGCCGCCGGTGACAACGAGCGCCCTGGACACGCCACCAGAGAATGGGGGAGCAGGGGGGAAAGGGGGTTCATTGGCTGCCCTGTTATTTCCAGCGGTGGCGCCCTGCTACGTTCGTATTGGATTCGGATCTGTTTCATCTGTGCCAGATTCAGGCTGGAAAATCTACGCTTTTCATTACAAATATACGACTACGCGTCTCTGTTGCGGAGCAGGCAGTCATGTATAAAGTCAGGCGTGATAGTAAGCGGACATTTTCGCGCGTGGATGTTTCCCCACAATCCCACATGTTTTCAAAACCAGATTTAGGTTGTGAAACGTCCATGTGCGAAACTGTACTACATGTCGAAATTAGTATACCTAACCCACCTTGAATAAGCGTAACACCTGATTCACACCAACGTTGATGTAGAACTGATGTGGATCAAGAAAACTTTTGCGTGTTAATTCACACCACAGAACTCAGTTAAACTGGTCACATGACCTAGTATACTGTGCCCTGTATACTATAGGTCATGTGACCAGTTTAACTGAGTTTTGAGGTGTGAATTAACACGAAAGTTTTCTTGATCCACATCAGTTGATCTACATCAACGTTGGTGTGAAGAAGGTCTTAGGTCAGAAATTAGCGCGTTTTACAACACGACACATCAGAAGCGCGTCATATGTCGTGATGTGTTAGACGCGTAACACGCCTCCTTCGCCGAGCTGGACCAATTAGAAAACAGGATTCCGAGTTTAACACAGAACCATATTAGAAATAAACCTTTAAATAATAATATTACTACAAGAAATTCTGTTACCTACTGACTAAAAAATAAAAAAAGAACCAAAGATGCTATCAATGAGGAAACGAAAATTATGTCAGTATTGTATATAAATGCCAGATCCATACTTCCTAAGTTGGATGATGTAATGGCAAAAGTAAATGAAACGCACCCTGATATTATCGCGGTAACTGAGACCTGGCTTACAGCGGAATGTCCTGATAATTGTGTCAACATTAATAATTATGTGTTATACCGTATGGATCGACTCACACATGCCGGAGGAGTCGCGTTATATGTGCGCGAAAAATGGCACTCCGAAGCAGTCCGTTTCTACCAGGAAATAGGTTTGGAGTCTTTGACAGTTAAGATGCAAATGGAGAACAAAGAGATCCAGATTTCCGTGATGTACAGAACAAGTCTAAGTGTGGACAAACTTATTGATAACCTTATCGAAGTTATTTACCCAAAATGTGTTAATATTATAATAGGCGATTTTAATATGGATTTCCTAAAAAAGGGAAGACATGAGCAAGTAACCAAATTCTTAAATGAAATAGATATGCACCCGCAGATAAACCAGCCTACTCGAATCACCAAGACAACCTCCTCATTATTAGATCAGATATTTGTCACACGCCCAGCGGAGATTTATGACATGTCTATGAGTAATTTATACAAAGTCGATCACGAGGTTATCGTACTGAGATTGAAATTTCCCTTAGGAAAAAATATTAGGAAGGTAACGAAAAGTTTTAAAAAAAAAATACTAAATTATAAGAGAGCAAATTGGTCGATTATCAATCAAAGTATAATTAAATTGGACTGGGAACCAGTTTTTGACATATTAAATCCCAATGA
>JAQGCC010002129.1:0-19743 GCA_034698905.1 Xestoiulus laeticollis | reverse complement strand
ACGTGAAAAGAATGCATTTCAAATTGCAGCCTGGAACTTGCTGTGCTACGGAGCGCTCGTCTTGCAAGGTCCAATTACTCCCCTTTACGGAAGATTCAATAGTGGCAATGCGGGGTGGGTCAAAAGTGAATTTCCTGCCAATACTTGCAGGCTACATTAAAAGGTTTTACGCGAAAAACTACGTTTTTTTATACTGTATTATTAGGTGGTCACCCTTAGCTGGTTTAAACTGTATTTTATAGACTCGAAATGTCATGTTGGCCTATCGGTACTCGAAACTTGTTTTAGCTCGTTCGAGTTCGCTGTAAAATTGTACCTCAATATCGAAAATTAGTCCTACGTCATTAGTCCCAGGAATGTAAACAAGTCTGCCCTTATGGAAAAAAAAAAGTGATTGCCAATTGATTGCAGTTGGCAATCACTTTTTTCCATATGGGCGAATTGTTTATTTGATGATGGAATATTTTCAAATATGCAACTATTTTAATTGTTATAACTAAATGTACAAAATAATTGGAATTTTGTGCATGGACAGATGTTATAGGCCATTACAATAGCAGAAGATGTAATGGGAGGCAAGTGATATTGCAGGATTTAATGATGGACCATTGAATAGTTGAAGCGAGACAAATATCCATCGATAACGAATACTTTGGGATCTTCCAAATTGCGCAAAAGCACTTTGTGGCGCAACATATCCCCAAATCCGAGCAATAAATATCGTTTCCAAGTGGCCGTATGATCTCAAAAATATGGTTTAAAAACGCGTCCTTATCGCAGAAGGCAAAAGTGATAAATGGTTCGGTTTCCTCCAGTGCTATTGCCGTAGACTGTAAATTTCCAGTTGCTGACTTGTGCAAACATTTCAGGACATGCACAATCGACTACGTTACATGACACTTGCCGGATGAATTTCCATAAAAAGTCCGCGCGGATGCAGTTTCAAAGCAAGCGTAAAAACGAATAGGTGGGTGGGGGAGTGGCACGACCTCTATATGTACAAATGGTTTACTTACGGAGGGGTAGAGAACGTCCATCCTGGCGAGAGGATTTTTACACACACAAAAATCCATTACCGGGAAAAACGCTCTGGAAAATTGCTAACTACGGGTGTGTTTCATTGAAGATGACGGTCGCCAGAGGTATCATAAAGCTCCCAACCAACGTACGCATCGTTAAACAAGGTGAAAAAGTCATCATATATGGCTACGTTTGGAAAAATGGAAAAAAGGCTTTTGGAAAGCCTTTCGTGTACTTTTCGACGTCTTTTAGGACTTCGTTTACTGCGTCGCAGCCGATGATAGATTTGGGTGCTTATCTGTGGAAACGGGGTGATTTGCATTTTTTTTTTTCAACCTTGAATTCAAGGTTTTGACCATTGTTCGTTTGATTTTACACCACAAATGGGGCCTAAAAGTTGATGGTCTTAAAAGCTCTAAGCAACAGAAATGGTATTACAGGTCACTTCAGCTTAGCCTACTACAGATTGATACTTCTATCGCGTGAATGCATTATTGACCATTGCATTTTCATAATGACGATCCATATAATAAACGTTTCCTCATTTGATAAAAATTCGATTTCAAAGCGATACATTACAAGTATTTAATCAACCGGTATGATTTACCCATAATGCACCGGTACTGCTTAGAAAAGGCAATATACATGTACATGTATAATTGTATATAGCGACACCCACGCACTGACATACAGTATACGTTTCTTCTTTAAACATGTACATTATGTGTATATTACTTGTACATGTAAATGCATGAGTTCGTGATAAATTCTGATATATGCCTACAATTGTACATGTAAATACATGGAGCGTGCTCATGGGACCATTTTGAGTTTCAGCTCCATGGGACCATTAATTATGCTAAATTTCTTGTTTTAATCGGGTTTTGGTCCAACAGGTTTGGACAAGTAAAGGTTTTTCTAATTTGTGCTAATCAAAGTTATGCTATATAGGGCCAAATGAGACCTCAGCCTCATGCCCCCAATGACAATGAATTTTTTTATAATGTGTCATACGAGTCTATTAATAATACCGTTTTAAGTCTATATTCTGAGAGCCCACTCTAATTCCTGATTCACATCTAGGCGGATTTTGTCCGTCAGGCGGAGGCGGACAGCTCCACGCATGCGCAGTGCATCTTTGGCCATAATTAAGTATGGCCAAATTATGGCCAAAGATGTACCGCCTGAACATCTTCAACTAGATTTATAATTGTGAATTGTGATATAACAAGCGAATTCTCAATAACCCCACAGGCAGTGGAATATCATACAATATTTTCACTATATATAGGAAGGAATCTTCAAACTAGGCCCTATTCCACAAAAAGTATGGTCTAATAATTACAAGTGAATTAAATTACTTGTAAACTCCACCAATATAAAATATTGTGTTCCACAAAACTTTGACATGTAACTTGTAATTATTACTCATGCATACATTACAAGTTACAAGCGCAGAATAAAAAATTACAAGTGTTTTGTTCCACATAAGTATTCGTATTTTTTATTCGTATAATTTATTGCTTTATTTCTACAGGTGAATGAAGTTTGGTAGATAATTGAATACCTTAGAAATCTAACATTGTTAAAACATTTAGCATGTGGTCAAGTGACAGTAGTGACAGTGACAATAATTTACAAAAAACAGGAACTAAAAATCTATACAAATTTCGCATAAATTGTAATTTTAATTCTGATGCCAAGATGCCATTTTGATTTTCACTCAGCTGACTAGCAAGATGGCCGACTTCACTTGTAAAATATTAGTTAATTTTACAAGTGCTTGCACCAACTTTGTGGAACACTATTTTTTAACTCCATATTTATTTGTACTTGTAACTTGTAACTAGTACATTAATTTATTAGTGTTGTAGTTTTGTGGAATAGGGCCGGTTTTGGACTTTTTATACTAAAGTATTTTAGAAATATTTTTAGAAGGGTATAAAAACTAGATCTGCCATGGACACAAGACTCTTATTATGTTAGTTAATAGTGAACTTAATATTGAAATACATGCACTCAAAATTAAAATAGCTTTCCTGGAAAAAGGAATGTTTCAATTTAGTTATAAATAGGTTTGTGCTGTCTGAGAACGACAGGTCTATTTAATTGCCAACCTTTAGTTTCCTACCCTGAGGCATGACTTAAATGTATAATTTAAATGGATATACAGTACATGTATATTAATAACCGTAAAAGTGAGCTTATTCATCATTGGTCAATTGGTCATATATCACCGTTTATGAAACAGACTGAAAATATCTTTTTGTCCTATATGTCTGCGGTCAATCGATTTCCTAGAATATAAGCGAGTTTACACTAGATTATAGGCCTCACAGTATATATTGTTTTGAATTTATTGCAATATGCCTGGAATGATGATTTTTCGCAGTGAAGCATGAAACGTTCCGCCTAAAAATGATTCACTTCAATACTTGTTTCAAATCATTACTTTTGCTTTTTAGAAACTTTTTCATTTATCATTAATTAGCATAGCACTCCAATATGTTTGACCGATATGGTTGACCATATATAGTCGTCATAAAATGATGCTGCTTTCAAGCCAAATTTGCAGGACCTATGGATGACCCCTAATGCCATATTTCTTAGGCAGTTTGTCAAGGATTATTTGAAGGCAATGTGCCAATAGGCATGTTTCTCGACCAGAATATACACAATGAAATAATTTCCGTAAAGATGATGGGGACATTTAGAAAATGGTTATTGCAGTCCATAATTTTTGTATAGCCTTTCATCCTTTTTGTCCAGCTATAGCGATGCTTGTGAGGTATCGATTGTATTAAACCTATACTTTCGCCATAGGGCTTTCTTGAATTGGGTAATGGAAAAAGGAAATATGAGGAATCGGGAAAATGCCCGCAATAGAATAAATTCTATGCGCTATTTACAGCGATATCTGAAAATATAGTTATTCTATTACATGCAGGAATCATGGGCACATTATTGAAGCCTCTCACATGCTCGAATAAGTAATTTAAAATTGTGTGTAAGGCAAGTCCATGTCTGGTGATAAGGGAAGTAACAATTTTCAATGAATTTGCAATTGCGAATAAGAAATAAAATTTCATCACACCATCCAAAATTTATGAAATTATATTATATATTATATGTTCAAAGCTTAAACAATTGAGTATTCCATTTCTTCGGATTTAATGCACTTGTGTTTTAAAAGACCTGATAAAAATAGTCTTATATGCACCTTAAAATTAAAGAGATATTAGAGATACGATTGTTTTAAAATTATATTTTTTATAACTGAAAAAATAAAGTGTTGAAGGGATTCAAAATTGATAGCATGCATTTTTGAAGCTACATTTATTTTTAACAGATTAATATTTTTTTGCATAAATATATTATTGAGATTATTTGTTATCGTTGGTATAAAACTTACAAATAGAAATTTTATATATTAATGTCTAAAGCAAAAACACTAATTTAAAATAGGACATTTTCTTGAAATCTGTGATTCTTTTATAACACAGTTTGCTTTGAAATTATAATGTTTGAATCTATAAATGTGTTATATACATATACAAAAAAAGTGATTGTGTAGCTGTATATATACTGCATATACACTGCAAATTAAAACATTATGATGACGTTATGATGCATCTTAAGAAATTAAACTTAAAATAAGATATTTCTTTTGTTTACTGTTCGTCTTATTATAAAATGCAAATAATTTTAAGTTTGAAAAAGTGGTGAAATTAAGATGCAACTTTGCATTTTATTTCTTGGACACTTAATTTAAGATGTTTTGATTTGCATGTACTATGCTCATTGTTATCTTCGTTGACAAGCATAAGATCAGTTTCTTCAGTTGTCTAACCTAAACTGATATGTTCAAACTGTAGACTGCAGTATAAGAGAATCGTCATTCAGCCCATACATCTCCGGTTTGTCGTCGATGCAGGAAATGAAATAGCGTCAAGCTAATATAACAATGACGTCATTGCAATATGTATTTATAGTTTTCCATGCACCCAGATTATATCTCCGGTATATCATGAATACCGTATATTAAATCTAAGCCTTTCATAATGCTCGCATATTTCTATACAAGTTTTACAAGTACGTGTACATATTTTATTAAAATCTATATTGCTTTTGCTCCTTTTCAGATTGACTGTAACTGCTGCCTGTCCAATGAATTTACAGTATTTTCCGATGGACAGACAACTTTGTAAGATCGAAATTGAAAGCTGTAAGTATTAATTTAATTTTTTTAATATGAATAAATGCACCAACAATGTATAAAGTTAACGTTGACCTAGTTATCACTGCAAATGAAAATATCTTAAATTAATATCCATGAAACAAGATAAAAAGATGTATTTATTTCCCCAACTTTTTATCTTAAAATTTGTTGCATGTTTTATTAAGACAGATATTAAACAAAAGAAATACAAAAGTTGCATGTTAAGATAAATTTACGAAGATGTATCGTCTTTTATCGTGGACAGTTTTTAAGATGTTCTTATTTGCAGTAGGCCTATACCTAAATGCTCAATTAAACCCCTGATGTTAGGGGAATTCCCTAAGTGGTCGGTTCCTGCGAGTCTCATTTTCTGATAGCTTCGCGCAGTGAATAGGGGAATTTCCCTTATAATTGAAATAGCAGACATAACATATCGGTACCCTAAATGCTTAAGTTGTTTCTGATAAGTTTTTGTCATTTTTAATTTATTTATACCAACTTGAGGGAATAAAAATTATAAACCCAGATTCTCGAATTAACCCCGGGTTAATGTTCCTTACTTTTAAATAAACCCCCGAGGAGTTATTCGTGCATTTTAATGTATTTACAGTATGTGAACCTAACTTGAATCAACATCTTTTAACCTTAGGAATGCGATGATGTTTCAAGTTGCATGGTTTTAATTTATTTAACGCATATATTTTTGAGTAATCCCATCGGACAATTTTTTCTAAAAAGGCGATTTCATTATTTTACAAGAAACTCATGTTATTCAAATGTACCTGACATACACTGCAAATGAAAATATTTTAAAACCTGTTCCCCAAAGAAAGACGTTATGATGTATCTTTGATTACAATACTGATCTGAAATTAAGATGCACTTTTGCATTTATTGTTTATTGTCCGTCTTATTATAAAATGCAAGCAATTTTTAAGTTAAAAATGTGGTGAAATCAAGATGCATCTTTGCATCTTAATGTTTTGGGGACATATTAATTTAAGATGTTTTAATTTGCAGGGAATGTAATGTATATGAAAATGTCTTAAAAACTATTTCATGAAATTAGACGATATGGTGCTTCGTCACAAATTTAACTTAATATACATCTTTTGTTTAATATCTGTCTTATTAAAATATAGAACTGATTTTTAGACAAGAAAGTATTGAAATAAAGATGCCTCTTTGCATTTTATTTATATAAGTGGACATCTTAATAAATTTAAGATCTTTTGCAGTTTATTCGATGTACTTTGTTTGTAGAAGATAATACCGTATAGAACAGTACATTTCACATCGCAAGTATGAAAAACATGGCTATCTTTGTGGCAGGGTCGCGTTATTTAAGAGCTTCCTAAATCGCCCACGAAGGCAAGCATCATCAAACGTGTTTGTTGTCAACCAAAATTGATCTTGTTGGTGCAGTGGTTCGTGAAGGCGATTATACGACTTGTGGCGCCTTTTACCATTGGCCTTCTCCTTGTAGAAGAGCTCAACAGACTTAATACTTCGATGAACTTGTCCACTCGTGATTAAGCGATCTCTGTGTCCGAAACGTATTTACAAAACCCAAAAACCTCGCGATGAACCACGACATATGTCGTCCAAATTCAATTAATATCGGCTACAGCAACTGACACAGACATTGCGGTTATTGCACTTATAAGCACGGATTGCCTATCATGCAACTCTTGTCAATTTATGCCATTATAGAAAGAATCAATCTTGCCTCAAATAACTAATCAGGGCTTATACGAAGAGGGCCCACACAGATTTTATTTCATTGAAATGCATGTTTGGTACTGTTATTTTTATAACATTTTTTTGGATAATCAATATATTTTCAATTGCTGAATGATAACAAAAAGCCCCTACAAAAATTAAGTTGAAAGACTATATTCCTGAAAAATTGTGTACTGCGGTAATTCAATGTTGATGCAAATTAATATGCATGCATATGTGCATACAAGAATATTTCAATTAACTTGTTCAAAGACAATTAGCATTTGAAAAGTGGTAGATGAATAATTTATTAGCAATAAGTTAGTCGATTTGTGGAATGCGATACGCTTTTACTACTTTAGTCTGATTCAATATTCAACGTGCGTTTGCGCAAAACCAAAAATCTGCACGTATTAATACAATTTAACAACCTTTCTGCAATCACTATATCTGAATGCTAATAAGTTGCAGTTCAACAAATGCATCGAAATTAAAAGCATTTGATCAAAGCAAAAAGAATATTTAAATATCATAAGGCACTTCTTTAAGAATTCATCTTATACATTTTTTATACCAAATGTCTAATTACATATGCAGGCTACGCTTTCACGTCTAACTGAATATTTCAGGCCTCAATCCACACTCGTTTTCCATTTTTTATACCTCCAGAATGTGATATCCATTCGACGATGCTGAATATTTAAACGATAGATTTGAATTGCAGATAACTGAACACATGTGCCGATATTTGAATTCCTCTTTCATAGCGAAAACATTGAGTAGTCATATATAATTGTATATTTTCAGACAGTGTCACGTGACATCGTAACATTTTCATGTAGATATACCAAGATTATGCGTTATAGGTCATTTGCATTTTAAATACAAGTATACGAGCATAATATACATGTAACGCTTTTCATCTTATAGGTTACACTGAATCCTTCCTACGTCAAATATTGCTATAATATGAAACTGAATTCACACTGAAAATGAAAACATGTTAAATGTACATGTTGTAAACTATTTTGTTAGATTTGGTGCATTAGCTTTGAGTTGATTCAAGCTTCGAAAACTTCATCATATGTACATGTAGATCCATTAAGACTTGCGAGTGAATCACCTTTGCAACAGGGGAGTTCATCTCTAGAAATCCAAAAGTGGAATAGACGCATTTAGAGAGCGTTGCTCTAATTAGCACGCCTCGTTCAAGTTTTTGCCAGGTTTACTGGCATGCCGAGTAAGATATTGCAACGCCAACGTCATATTAGAGTGGAATCTATTGGAATACACGCTGCTGCGATGTTCAATGAGAAAACTTCTATTTAGAATTCTGTCAAACAGATTTTTATGATAAATAGTTTGATTAAAAGCACGATGTCCCCAGAGAAAAAATCCATATATGGATATAACCATGATATGGAGATTTGGTTAAGGGCATCCATTAGTATGGAGATTTGGTTAATTACATCCATTAGAATGGAGATTATGGTTAAAGACATCCATTAGTATGGATATCCATAAGGATTGATGAAGTTATATTGTATATTCATTTAGATGGATTAAATTATTATGGATATCCAAGTATTGATATCCATGTCAACCCATATGCAAATGAAATGCATTTCCGAATGCAAAAAGTGTCTCAATCTAAATGCATTTGGATTCTTTTGCATATGGGAATGGTTGAAATTACTGTGGATATCCATGACGATGGAAAAAGTTATTATAAATATCCATGACAATGACTTAAATTTATGTGGATATCATAATAATGGGTCAAAGTAAAATATATCCATAAGTATCCATGCAATTTTTGTGGCCTCTGGTGAGGCCTATATAGCACATTATACATGTATATCGGACGTCGATACTCCAGAATACTTTTTAAAAAAAATGACTCAATTGACAAACTGTAATAGAGTAGCCCTAGTCTATAATTTATTGCAATTGTTAAATTATACAGTAATTATAGAGTATGTAGTGCAGTTTTAAATTAAATAAAATAATGCTTAATAAAACTATAGGAAGTTCTACAAATTCTATATTATTGTTCTATATTATAGAATCCATTTATTATAGAAGTTCTATATTATTTATGATATACAATTTATATTTGCCTAATATAACGTACATTGTACAATGCTTTGTCTACATAAATATATATGCACAGTAAAACCTGGTAAAGTGATCAACTCTGGATAGGAAAATTTCTACATAGTGACCACTTTTCATAACTTATTTTAGTACATGTATTGTATGTTTTCCTTCATAAAAATTAACTGTATAAGGACCACCTGTATACAATGAACGAATTTGGCCATTTTTTGTGGTCATATTTAGCAGGTTTCACTGTATATGAAATCATGATTCAAAAATCCTGCATGTCTTAACCGTACAGTATTGGTTAAACAGTTCTAATAAAATCTTCACATTAAACATTGAATACATGCATGTTGATGCATATTGATAAGGCTTTATATACATGTGTATTATGCAATTATGGCTTAATACAAAAATGATAAAAAAACGCCGCAAAATTCCGATTAGGTAGTGTGAATATTGTAGCAATTAGAAATATTGTAGCAATTAGAAATAATGTAAAGTAGGGCACACAGAAAATGAAATTGTGCATTCTAATCTTAAAATTATTCATTAATTATTTAAATTTATATTAAAAGTCATATTTAAACTTCATTTAGTCTGACAAAAAGTTAGATTAACATATTTTTTCTCATATGCGTAGTGTTTGCAATAATACAATTTAAAAATTTAGATACACGTGATTAGCTTTATTTTTTACTTAGCATGCCAAATCTGATATCATAATCAGCAAACTTGTGGAAATTTGAAGTTTCCTTTTTTTGTTTTATAAACAACAGATAGCGAGTTTCCGTTGTGGAAACCTTGGCGACAATTTCAACGTTTCCATCTTAAGATAAATAAAATTGCAACTGCAAACTACATTATTATGAGATGATAAACTTACAAGCAAGAAAACCGAGAAATTGAGGAAACCATTGCTATTTTTTTCAAATCTTCAAAATTCATTTTTCATTTGAAATGAAAGACAAACACCATGGCATTAACTGTTCTTACATTCGTTTTTGAGGCTAAAAGTTAAATGCTCAGTTGGCCTATTGAATTTTTGATTCATATCCTATGATAATATTTAAAGTAACCGTCCTGTCAATATTTGATTATAGCTGTACGACTTGAATAACGCCTGAATTGCAATAAGATCACAGAATCGTATTTCCAAGTGAGATAAAAACCTGAATTTAAACATGTTTTTTTACTTACAGTTGGTTATACAATGAGGGATATAGAATACAGCTGGAAAGAAGGAGATTCTTCTGTCGGAATTTCACCAGAAGTTCAATTGCCACAATTCAGGGTATTAGGGCATCGTCAAAAACGTTCAGAGATCAATTTGAGTACAGGTAAGTTAACTAAAATTATATTATAAACTGCATTTAACATTTATTTAATTAAATAAAAACCGGTACTAAAGTAAAATTAGATTGAGGTAGTCAACCAAATCAGTCAAGTCCAAAAGCATTATACAAAAAAAGTGATGAACACTTTATAATTACAGTAAACTCTGCTTAATGGGATCACATTTGTCCCAGGTTATTTTGATTCCATTACCCAAGCGATTCTAATACCGTGTAGGCGTATATTAGCGATTGAGGTTGTGGGAAACCACAAAACCACAATCAGGATATCCGACCCGGGTTCGAATCTGGATCTCCCTAGTTCAAGGAGCTTAGCTTAACCACTATGGCCGGAATTCATAGGCGTATAAGTAGTACTTATTTGTATACTTTTAACACACAAGTAGTGCTTATTCGACGACTATGAATTCCGGCCTAAGCCAACCTTGTTGGTTAAACAACTAACAGGAAATGTGGCTTAATTAACCTTGCCATATGGGCCTAATGATTCCATTAAGCGAATAGCTTATCCCAATAAGCGGTTATTTTCCAATGTATTTGTATTGCAGTGTCTGGGACTTGGCGATTCCGATTACAATAAATTTACAGATGATTCCATTATCCATGATCCAATTAAGCAGAGTCCACTGTATTGAAATCCATCATTTATGAAACTATGAGCGATATTTTAATTCGTAATATTTTTTGGATTGTTAAGTTAAGAACAGCATAGAGCATGGCATAGCATGGTGCATGACATGGCTTTGAAATGCACTTTTCGATTGGTTTCCGATTGTTTTCGATTGCATTTCAAGGCCATGTCATTCTCCATGCTATATGCAATGCTCTACGCTGTTCTTACCTTATCAATCCAGAAAAACAAATATTACGAATTAAAATTTCGTTCTTAATTCCATAAATTTAGGGTTTCAATATACAGTGGACTCTGCTTAATTGGATCATGGATAATGGAATCATCCGTAAATTTATTGTAATCGGAATCGCTAAGTCCCATATACTCCAATACAATGGAAAATAACCGCTTATTGGGAATAGTTAGAAATTCCCGGCATCAGGAAACCAATCGAAACGCTGCATTTCAAAGCCATGCTCCATGCTATGCCATGCTCTACGCTGTTCTTACCCATACGAACATATTCAAATTCAGTCTAGGAAATGACGTACTGACACCATGATACAACACAATAGGTTTGTTTCTTTGGCCTGCTCAGTTAGATCTGAGCAGGTAAATGTGTTTCTTTGGCCTGCACTGACTGCACTGATTCTGTTTCTTTGGCACAGGAAATAGAGATCCAGTGCAAACCAAGGCAGGAAAAACCTGCTCTGAAAATTTTTCAGAGTAAAGTCAGTGCAGCACAGAAATTTCAAGATCGTCTGCTTCATAGTATCCTCATCTGAAAGATTACTCTATTGGCTGAACCAATTCAATGGGGGCTGCCATATTTTTAGTATCTATTTCTGTTTCTTTGGTTAACCATTTCACTGTGCACTGAGTTTCACTCCGCCCATTTCCTGTTTGCACTGAGTGCAGGCCAAAGAAACAAACCTAACAAGTTCCACCAACAAAAATTGTTTCCTTAAAATCCTTTAACGTGCGAGTTATTTAAAACCGGTTGGCTTGCAAACATGAATCCCTAAACTCGAAATTTAATGAAACCCTGGAACCTTTAGTAGGATGCAAGTGATGAATGTATCTTTTGGTGTTGCATAAAAATAAACTAAAGCACAACATCCTAGCTGTTTCAGCCTTCTGTTAAGTCTCCGTTGCTACGTTGCTTCGCGGTGTCTAAGCAAAACAGCTAATGATGAATTATTGATATTAAGTTCATTTTTCATTTATGCATAGGCTGATATTTCATTTTTACGAAGAACAAATGGCTCGTAATATTTTCTTATTCCAGCAGTTAGGAATTTAGGGCCGAGACAAGAAACCATTTCCGACTCAATCGTGATAGCGAAGCATCAAAAAATTCCCTATCAAACAAAAAGTGAATGATGTTGGCAGAGGGATTTAACAGCAAAGGATGACTCAAATTATGTTCATCTAAATAATATGGCTAATTCAGCCCAGAGTAATTGCATTTTTTTTGCGAATTATATTCCAAGCGACAATATGGACGATCATTGCTTTGTATAGATAAGTGTGAATCGTAATTTGAAAGACTAGAATGATTATGAAATCTTGCACAGAATGATTTGAATGCAAAAAAATGCATGTGTTCTAATCCGATTAGTAGAGAACGAATGGATTAAATAAATTTTTTTCTTCTGTCGATTTCATTACGCAAATGACTTAAATGGTGAACATGTAGATGTCATCCATGACTATGTACCGCTTAATTACTTTCTACACATAATTAAATGCATTTTTCTTATCAATTGCAAAAAACGCTATTAATATACATGTACAGTGTATGTATAATTTAACCGAAAAATGTTGAAACCCCGATTTTAGTTTCAAATGCAAATAAGTTCAAGTTGTAGAAACCATTGACCTTTTCATGAATATTGTGGTAATTTTGTACATAATGTACATGTATGCAAAGTACAATTTTAATTAAGACAAATTATTAACGTACCAGCTAGTAAGTTTTTTTATAGTTATAGAGATTGAAACCGTATATTTTTTGAAAATAATAGAGGGATTGAGCAAGCCTCCCTTAATGCTAACCACATTGACAGCACTGTATGCTTTTCCAATGCGTTCTCGTTAAGGTAAATCAGTTGACGGGGCATTAAGGGAGGTATGCACAATCCCTCTACTAATGAGGTATGCTTGTTATAGTTATTTTAAATCTTGCATGGATAATGTCAACTTTTAACAATTACATTTCTTCCAATTTTATTTTTGCATCGACGTTTACCAATTTAATGATAAAAACAATTATTTGATTTTTTTAGTTGAATGAACCTTCAAGAGGCATTCTATAGTGAATAGGGCATGAGCTATTTGTGAATTTGCATTGAAATTCAGCACATTTAGAACCCCATCTTACAACGGATACATTTGTAATGTGTTCTGACAAAAAATCTTAGAATATTTATGCTAGATCCTCGTACATTCTATTTGTTCCTAACAGTTTCCTAAATTAAATTAAAAAAATAATTTAGAAAAAAAGGGCTTTTTCTGGTATGCAATTCTCTTAAATGCAATCTGCCAACTTCTACGCATAACAAGACCCACTCGAATTTGAAGTGTGCTTAACGAATTTGTATGCCATTCTAGGAAACTACTCCCGCCTGGCCTGCGAAATCCAGTTCGTCCGCAGCATGGGGTATTACCTCATCCAGATCTACATCCCGTCGGGTCTTATCGTGATCATTTCGTGGGTGTCCTTCTGGCTGAACAGGAATGCGAGTCCAGCCCGCGTGGCTTTAGGAGTGACCACTGTGTTAACCATGACCACGCTGATGTCCAGCACCAACGCGGCTCTGCCCAAAATTTCCTACGTGAAGAGCATAGACGTCTACCTGGGCACTTGTTTCGTCATGGTCTTCGCTGCCCTTGTGGAGTACGCCACCGTGGGCTACCTGTCCAAACACGTGCAAATGCGCCGCAACAGGAACATGGCGCTGCAGAAACTGGCTGAGCAACGCATTAAACTGCAGGAAAGCAACCACTCCGTTGGAGAAGGGAACGTGGGTGGAAGTATCGATCACGAGTTGCACATGAAGCAAACGGTAAGCACGACTCACAACAAACTATTGATTTTCAGAACGTGCACTGTGCGTGTGTTGCTATGTACATGGCTACCGAAACAGTACAATGCAGTTGACGATGTGTGTATATACCACGGATGGCTCTTTTATGACTACCATCAACGCCATTTTTTTTTAAAGAAAGGTACATCTTGTCCTTAGAACTATGCTGGGGTTCAATAATCTCTGGAAGACGAGATAAGAATTTGGCTTCTGCAATGTTAGCATTTTTTAAGACAGTTTAATTCACTGTAAAAATAAGTAGCATACAATAATAAATATCACATTTTAACCTGATTTAATTATAGTATACAAGGCATTTTTTGAGAAAATTATGGCTTTGATTCATCAGCACTTCAAATTGAAGATCTAATCTGCCGGTTCTGCAACCTGTTGATAGGTCCTTAAGGTTAATCTAAAATGTAATGGTCACTTAAACAGGTTAGGAATAACGACCTGCAACGTATTAGACAACGACTAATTGATTTCATGAAAGATGTATGGGAAAGGGCACCTACAAGTGTGCAAAAATAGAACACGTTGATTGGCAGAACCTTAAACTGACCATGATAATTAGAAAACGAGAGTGCTAAGCAGAAATACATGTACAGTATATAGTCCAGTTAGATGCATAAAGTATATACATGTACATTGCAAATGTTGATAGTATTCTTAATGAATCATGATATTCACATTCTTTAAGAATTTTATATAAACTATCCACGAAACTTAATTTTTAATATAATAAAATAGCGAAATAGATGCATCTTTCCATCTAATTCAGAATATTTTATGTTTTAGATGTTGTTTATTTCGCCCTATTTTTCATACAAACATCGTCTAATTTACACAAAAAATAAGTACAGGGCCTACAAGTTATGTTCAAAATTAAAACAAAAATACCTACTGAATTTATTTTTAATTATAATAATACATCTGTAAATGAGACATTAGTATGATTCATAATATGCACTGGTCAGTGGAAAATAAGGTATAATTAGTCACATAAATCCATTGGGTGCTTATTTTTGTTTTGGCTTGGACATAAAGGGCGATACATATCCTCGTATGTTATTGCCAGTATTTTATCCCTCTGGATTTTGTCTGTAAAGTTGAGCATCTGCTATATAACGCTAGCATTACCAATGATGCTTGGATGACCATAATGGGCAGCTTTAGTACAAAGGATGAGTTAGAGAAGAAAATAACTTATTTATATTTGATATCTCACAAAGTGTTCAAATGTGATATCTCACGCTATTCCCAAGTGAAATGCAACGATCTTCTTTTATTTCAAATTTTGAAATGTTTGTTGCCCAGAAAATTAAATTAAAAGTATTGCTTTAACAACAAATGCCTTACTCTAAGCTGTCAAATATCAGTTCATCTTTAAACTGTATTTACCTTTACATAAATTATTCATATTCTATTCAGGACCATTACAGCTTTGAAATTTCTTCAAATTTTTTATCAAATAAATAAACACAAGAAACCACGTCAAACAAAACAAACAATATAATATTTATTTAAAGTCACATTATGTAAGCCTATCTAAAAACACTATGGGAAAAAGGCAGATCTTCAGTCGCAATTGCTTGGGGCCTTATCTTCACCTGGCTGCGAAATAACCATATGTTCTTTACTGTTAGGGCAAAGGTGTTAAAAACCCTCGCAACACACTTAAATCGTAAATACGTGAAAATTGAATTTTTAATTAGACTCGTCTACACAAGTTACACATAGAATTGATAACTGTTTCATGTTCTAAATTCTCATCTCTTCTGTATTACTACAAGTTGTGATTTATATTGTTATTTGTCAAACTTCGTGTTTTTTTAAGACTGGTTGAAGGGTACCATGACCAAAATGACATTTACGATTTGCAGAAGAGCGTAAATATTTGTCAATAAGAAAATCCATTTTTCACTGTATTTATATAAAGCAGAGTAATCAATTTGCGAGCGTCTATTCGGCCAGACGATCATATTTTATTAAAATCTAGGCCAGGACAACTTCCATATTCGAGCATATTATTAAGGCAGAGTCATAATAGGCTAGTCTCATAAACAGCATATTCATTCCTTCTCATGAAATTTTTACGTTGAAGCAATATTAATGAAAAGCTGCTCCCAAACTATGGCAAACCATGCAAACACGATAAGGTGCTGTCCATAAAACCAATTCCAACAATGTTTTCTGCATCGACGATCTTACGAGCTTTTCCTTATAAACCTCCTTCCTTCTCACTCGACGCAAATAAAAACAAGCCTATAACCTTTTCCATGGAAATATTCACAAATATACCTAAAGTGCATAGAGTTTTCCATAAAAATAGTGCAATGCTACAAAGAAAAAGCATCTGCTGCTATACTTAATAACAACTTGCTTCGGGATTTTAACATTACGCTTAAAGGCTTAGCGTCATACAAGCAAGCCTGAGCATAAATAATTCATTTACATGCAAGATTTTGGTCCATAGTTCTTTTAACATATTTAGATAAAACTTTGTTAGCGATAGACAGAAGCAAGTATGGCATATCAGATAACATAGGGCCTTATAAGAACCTTAGTTAAAAAACTTATCGGAACATAACTTTATTCCTTTAAAATATACATTTTGCAAGTATAAAGTGTGGCTAATATAAACCTTATCTGCATGCTATACTAAAGTTGAATGAAAATATATTGATATATTAATTTGAGTTCGAATTGAAATGTATGATGTTTCAGTAAAACGTAAAATGTCATTTAAGTAATCCAAATAATGGAAAATGCATTTGACATGTCAATTCAGTCTGCTAAGGTTTCAGCATCCGATTATATGCTTTTTTTACATAAGTTCTATAACGATTTTAATATAACATGGGTAGCATTAGCATTTATTTAATTTTTTTGGCATAAACATTCGTTTTCCTCTATCATTTGATAAATATTTACTTATGAATTATGCAGTATGTACTAAGTAAATATTTTGCATTTTATTTTACCGATTAAATTCTAAAACATGTTTTCGTCGTGTTTTTTTTGCCTGAATTTGTAAAAAAATTAATTTTTAAAACCTTTTATTTAACTTGACTCGGAGTTTGTCTGTTTGTTTAAACTTCTTTGCAATCCATTTTGAACTACTTTCACACGTCTTAGATATCTCAATTTTTGTGTGCAGCTCAGTTTTAAGGAATATTTTAATCTTCAAAATTTTAATACTGTTTATTGATACTTATTACGACCAAAAAATTGCAATGTTTAATGTAAGAAATGCATTAATCAAATGATGAGCGTTCCGTAGCTTTTAAACCAGTCTACAACTGCTGCGAGCTCTACAACCAGGGACTGTTCATGTCGAAAAACGAAGTTTTTTTTCATAATTTATGTCCGACTTAATTTCATAACAGTTACGTTCACGAATTTTATGATGTTTTATGTTAATAAAACAACTCGTACAAATTTGTCCAAATGCATACAAGATGAAATTCGTCATCGTTTACGATTTTATTTGTATAAATATGATAGCACCACCTTACCTTCCTTTAAACTTTCAGTTTTTTATGGTTATTGGAGCTTCGTGAGTCAGTTTCATGCCTAGCTTTTGCAAATTGAACACGAAAATGT
Source organism: Xestoiulus laeticollis (assembly GCA_034698905.1). Lineage (NCBI taxonomy): Eukaryota > Metazoa > Arthropoda > Diplopoda > Julida > Julidae > Xestoiulus > Xestoiulus laeticollis. The sequence continues at coordinate 2,016 of JAQGCC010002129.1, read as the reverse complement.
AAACTAAAAGCCCCTTCGTTTTAAATTGCTGTATATGCTGATGCGTTGTTATTTTTCGTTCGCCTATAGCGCATTGCAAGAATATTTTCAAAGATACCAATATGAGCCCTATTGCGAAGCAGTTTCGTTTTGTTTTGACTCTGCGTGGAAATGTAAGCGTTTCAGCAGGGGTTATTCGCGTTTTTATGGCTAGGATTCACGCTCCTATGGCCAAGACGTTCACTTGCAGCCTAATATAATTGAATGTGAAAAGGGAATTCACGCAGCTCTTCCATGGCGCTGTTTAGGCTATTGGAATTTGTCATGCCTGAACAATACATATTTCTGCATTAATCGTAGCGTGACTCTCACGGTGATTTGCAGCTTTTTCTCCTACTTTTGACGGCTTTCTTCATAGCTTTGCAAAACGAAACGACACACTTCAACAAACACCTTTTGCGCTCGGAATACTACTTGCACATACATTTTTTAATCAAACGATTATCTATGCTCAGCTCCGGATTCCGGCTGTGACATCATTTTTTTTTAGAATAAGGATGTTGTGTTTCGACAGTATCCATATGGAGCTTGTGAACGTAACCGTCTGCAATAAAAATTGGTGGGTGTCAAAATTTTGCATATAGAGGAGAAACCTATCAGGAAATATAATTGGATGCAGAACGTTGACAGCACTATAGGTACAGGTGGCTGGAATGTCATGGGAATTCCATCTCATGTTTTTTAATTATAATGTAAAGTTCTAAGCTACAGACTTATTAATATAACGCTGAACATTATTATTATTATTATGATTATTATTATTACAATGTTTCATTACATCCAAATATCATCAATAATAATTAAAATACACACAAAAAACTATTTCAGCTAACCGACACTAGGAAGCGCTAGTGCATGCCTCGATCGTCTTCTCATGACTTTGCAATGCGCTCGCCGTAGCGTACCGTTCTAAGTTTAAGCGCTCTGTAACGTAACGAATGCATTTTTTGCATTAAAATTATAATTTTTTGGGCTTAATAATGTCAGCAATCTATACTAAATTTTTAAAAAGAAAACTATCACTGGATACTGAGTTGCATATGAAATTCCAGTTCTGTAGGACTTTTGAAAGTTTGTTAAAAACGACCTCAAAGAAGTCGAAACAGACAGACAAGCAAGTACCGCACAACTCAAGTTAAATAAAAGGTTTTAATTAATAATAAAAAATCGGTTGTATAAAAGCAGTTATAAGATGGAATTATAAGGCAATGTGTCCATCAAGATATTGGGCATGTGGTGATAAGGCGACTTTGTAGCATATGGCACATTGCACGAGGCGATCCTATTGCATAGCATGTAGGCTACTTGCCTAGTGCAACATATAGTATCACCGAGCCCCAAATCACCATATGATCACCATCATGTTTAATATACATCTGCTTCAGAATCTAATTGCTCTGCAACTCCATCCCCATAAGCAGTGTTGTTCATCCACCTAAGTAAATTTTAGTTTTGTTCATCGAAGCTTTAATTTAAAGAATGTTTTTGCCCAATCATCCAATTGGAAGACTGATATTACCAACAAACAAAATTGTCGTGGCACACTAAACAATCAGGGCACACTACCAAATTTTGAATATGAAAAGAAAAATACTTGTATATATGATTTGTAATAACATAAGTTTCTATATGATAAGCAATTCTAGTATTTTCCATTCCTTAAAGCACGTATAGAAAGGTAATTATCGACCATTCTGCACTCAATTCCGTTACACAATACATTAGACACCATCATAGGCGCCAACTTGAGGTAACCATTGGGGGGGCCGAGCCAACATATTAAAATCCTTGTCAAAAAATTTAACAAAAATCAAGCAATACACAAATTAAAATTGTTTTAAGGGAGAACTGAACTGCATGTTTTGCTATGGGGAAATTTTAAAACAATGTTAAAAAAACTCTTGCTATAATACAAAAATAAAAATTGATAAAAATGCAGTATTTTTGTTGCTACAGCATGATCAAAATTTCATAATT